>JAOPUD010000098.1:10746417-10757034 GCA_027122715.1 Trisopterus minutus
GGGGGGGGGGGGGGGGGGGGGGGGGGGGGGGGGGGGGGGAGGCAACCTGCCTTTGCGCTTAACCACTGATATTAATGTGGGAACAGCAGGGAGTGTGTGTATGTGGGGAGGGGGGAGGGGTGGGGGGTAGTGGGTGCTGTGGCCCAATGCTTCGCAAGTCGAACCATGGCCAAAACCACAGTAATATGGGATTATGGCTTGGTACTGATGGGAAAGGGGAGTGCTGTCGTTGCGACAGGAAAGAATGACTGAGAAGCAGATGAAGAAAATAGTATAAAAAAAACGACCATAGAGCGGTGTGGCTGTCATAAACTCTACATCATTGATCTTGATCAGAAATTAAGCCAAACACAAAGAGATCAATGGAATTGTCACAGAATAACCTGATCTCAAATGTTCATCTTTTATGTTTTTTTCCACTTTCTCAAACCCATGTATGCATCATGGCACCCTGTTAGCTCTTTCAAATTGTGCGTAGCTATTAACGGAGGAAGGGAGACTCTCTAAAGAGTAACCAAACACTAAACTCAAACTACAGGGAATTTAATGGCTTTTGTGGTGATTGGGACTGGTGGTTTCTGCTTGGCCTCGCATTGTCCGTCATAAGATACGCCTTAGCGAGCACCACCTTGAGTCTGGTGCCGCTTGCTGCTGTGGCTGGGGATTTTTTGTTTAATTATGTGTTTAATTCCTTTTTTAAAAGGCCACCTCCTGTGTGCGCCTTTAAAGCCGCACACAGTGGGCTGGCTGAAACAGCTTGACTTAAACGGCAACGCCCCAGTCTCGACCAATGACGCGAACCCCTCCACAGAGAAGCCTTCACTGTTCACTCCGTTAAGGTTTGGCAGGTTCCAAACAAAAATGTCATCTTATGCCCCACATCGAGTGACCAATAATCTCTCCCTACAGATTGCCAAGATTCCGTGAATGGAACAAGAATCCATTGTTTGATTCATAAAAAAACAAACAAAAAAAATACAGATTTTGTATTATTTTCTTATTCAACGATTTCAGTTTTAATAGGATGTGACTTTATATTGCTGTAAACCATCCCTGCAAATCAAGCAGCCCATATTTCTAGGTTGTTGAGACTGAGACTGCATTTTAAACAACTGCACATTTGACCACTAAAATTCACTATGAGTTAATAAGGACTGAGACCTCAACTATTGTAAAGGGTGGGACTGGCATGTGTTTTGAATCCCCTATTTTAGATATGCTTTGCAGAGCCACCACCAGGACAATGAACAGCTCGATGACAATAGCTCACTGTGTCTGGGTCAATAGACCATAAGGACCATGTTAAATGTATTTATTGTGTTCCACGCAAACCAGTCGCATTTCATGAGTACAACACACAGGTTTACACGTTGTTCCTTATTTTTTTTACAGGGATCCATATACTTTCATCATGAGTAAGAAATGTACCTTCTAATCGGATAAAACAAAAAGCTAGACAATGGTTATCTTCGAAAAAACGGTATGCACTTTTCTCGGCTTCATCATACTCCTAGTACCGTTTGCAACCGAGTAAGAACTATTTGTACATTAATTTTGTCCAACAGCATAAAGCGCCACACTCAGTATGAATCAAATTGGTATCACCAAAAGACATCTAGGAGCTATAGAATTTCAATACTTTGGACCTAGTGCGAATTCAGAGTGCCTGCTCTGAAGTTATTTTATCAAGAAAAAAATATTGAATGATTCAAACACCAGTAAAGTGCCATTGTCCCCCAAAAATGTATGTTTATACATTTATGTTAAAACAATCTTTTCCCCGTGGTAATAGACTATCATTGCAAAGGTACAATAACAACTCTATAGAACACAATTCAGTTGTTTCACTTACATTTTGGATATCAAAATAATTTGCATAAAAACAATGAGAAAAAAGGCTGTAGAATATCATCTTTCTGGCTGATGAAGGCTAATGCTAAAATATAAGACTCTGTTTTGATGAGAAAACTATTTAGATTCTTTGACGAATGCAGAATTTATAGGAATCCATCCTGTTGGCCGCCAATTATCTAAATGACCCTCTCCTTCCTTCCTCTATCGTTGTTGTCCTTACCTTGTTATACATAGCTTGGGTCCTGAAATCTATGGAAAAAGCTGCAGTTAAA
Source organism: Trisopterus minutus (assembly GCA_027122715.1). Classification (NCBI taxonomy): domain Eukaryota; kingdom Metazoa; phylum Chordata; class Actinopteri; order Gadiformes; family Gadidae; genus Trisopterus; species Trisopterus minutus. The sequence goes on from JAOPUD010000098.1 coordinate 10,748,544, forward strand.
TTTGGATATGATCCCTAACTTCCATGCTCAACCTCGTGAGTTGACTAGTCTTTCCCTGCAAGAGGAAGCCTGAACCTACAAAGTCAGACAACCAATCACTCTAGACACGGCAGAAACTGAGATTGTTAGGTTACATGTCTGCTCTCTGTTTGTCTTGCCTTTGGAATCCTCAAAAGATTAACAGATGAATATGGAAGAGAAATCATCATCTTGAGAACTTCACTGTCTGTATCCAAAATACTTCTCCAAGCCCGGGTCCTTCACAGACGCCGCCGATTCCAAATTGACCAACATCCGTAAAATGATTGTCTCGTCACAAAGTTCCAACAAATGTTCTTCAACACATCTGTGTTCTCTTACTCATTCAGTCAGGTTCTTTGTCTTCCTCTGTTTTAGGTTGAACACCGTGTACCTAATGTCTTTTGGAGCTGGCCAGTGCTTGCGTGCTCCTCTTGGTGAGTTCCTTAACGGCACACGGTTTACCCGGGAGTCCAACGGGCCCTGGTTTTCCCGGTAGTCCTCTCGGCCCAGGAATGCCATGAATCCCAGGGAGACCCTCCTCCCCCTGGATCCCTGAGACCCCGTTGAGGCCAGGCAAACCATCTTTCCCGGGGATCCCCACATCACCCTGAGCGCCCTTTTCTCCACGGTTGCCGGCCTGACCATAGGAGCCCTTGGTGCCTTTTACTCCTGGCACACCATTCAAACCGCTTGGACCCAGTTCACCCTGGACTCCCCTGGGACCCACCGAGCCTTTCTCTCCGATACCCCCGCGGCCTCCTATGGGCCCCGGATCACCCTTGAGTCCCATCCTCCCCGTCAGACCTTTGAGCCCCGTCTCTCCACGGTTCCCCTTGCCCCCTGGTGGCCCCGGAGGTCCTGTAGAAAGAGAACCATAGCAGCGATGGAGCGCAAGTGATGAGGGGAAAGGCCGAAGGTGAACATCTAAATTCTCAACAGCCGGAACAGGAACAGGAACCTCAAGGCAAAACACGTATTGGTCACAATCATTGCTGTGACCAGATCTTTGTTAGTCCTGCTTAAGCAAAGTCTCTCCCTAGGTCAAAGGCCTTGGCTTTTAGGATGTAAAATGAGTATATAGTACCGTTTGCCTAGTAGAAAGGTGACTACCAGTTGAGAGTGTTTAAAGCTACCTTTGAGTATGGTGAAGTTCTTGATGATCTGCGTGTGGCGTATGTCCACCAGCTTCATCTCCTCCATCACCATGGTGAGGTTCCTGACGTCCATGAACACACGCACCCTCAGCATCATGTTCTGTTCTCTCAGCGTGTCCGCAAAGTCCAGCAGCAGCAGCACAGTGTCATTCAGGTTCTTTAGAGATACAGGTCGGGCGTAGAGGGTAGGAAGAAGAAAACGTAAAGAAGGTGGAGGAAGGACGACAACATTAGGCAAAAATTGTAATCTTACATTTTTAACTACTTTCGAGTCTTTCTTTATCTTTAAAATTGAGGGTCAGCGTCCCTCATGTTTGAAAGCAAGGCAGGTTGGCATGTATCAGTATCATTACTATATCATCGGCATATCATTACAGCATTAGAGTATAAGGACAGCAACCTGCAGATCCTCTGAGTGGCTCCTGAGGCGGCTCTGGCAAGAGGAACTCTCAATGTTGATGTACTTGTACATGCTCTGGACATGGCTGACTGTGGCGTTGATGCTTGAGGAGATGGTGTCGATCTCCATATCGATGGAGTTAAGGCGTCCGTCCAGCGTGGAGAAACGCTCACCAGTGCGGTTCTCGTAGTACCTGGTGGTTGTAAGAATAATACTTTAGAGGCTTCCATAGATCAGGCTTTGATGCAACCATTTCTCCTGGTCTAGCTCATCTGGGTCCTGTGTGGTAGGCCTGGGTGATATGGCCGAAAGACTTATCGCGATATAAATCGATCATATTGATCGATATCGATAACTAGAATAACCTAATAATGATATTTTGAAAGACCTAAAAATACTAGGAATTACCATGCTGGATTTAAAGACTTCTGTTTAACACTTAACATGACCTTCAACTGTTCTTCATTGATAAATACTCCAATGTTGATACAACAATGAAAAACACTAAAATATTGCAGATAAGTATGGAACCGTGTTTGTGTAACAACCCCAGCTGCTAGATTCAGCGGTCCAGTCTCTTATTTATATATATTGAAGATGTTTTATATTGGTATCGATCAAAAGTCTATCACAATACGATAATTTATTGTTTTATTGCCCAGGCCCACTGTGTGGTCTAATATTCTCCTGTATAGCTCAGTAGGGTTGGATGCAATTGTCGTTTAGGTTGGATATATGCATGGATCTAACCTGGAATGGTACTGGAGGTCATGCATGTTTTCCTCGTGTTCATCCATGAAGGAGGTCACATTGTCCAGCTGCATCTGCAGGTTCATCACCTGGAGCAAAAGAAACACATGCCCACATTTTTGCATTTCAACATCACTTAACATGACATAACTATTTGACTCAAGCAATAACGAACAATAAGACAACAGACTGTGCTACTTTTAAGAGATGAACACCGAGCATTGGGACTGTGCTATATTTCAACATCTATTGATCGAATTGCTTATTACTAGACATCACCTCATAGCATTTATTATCTGCACAAAGCTTAAAGGTGACATAATATACCACCAGAGTGTGATTAGCTAGGTCACTAGGTGGACACGCTAATCCATTGAGGTGGACACGCCCACTTCTGATGCCAGAAGAAGTCGATTTTCTAAACGGCTTGTACCGGCTAATAACACTCACACCTGTTGGTATAATATGTCACCTTTAAAAAAAAAAACACTGATATGGACACATGTACACATTGCATTTAGTTCTGCATCGTCTGCTGTGTGACGGCGCCGACCGAGCCGCCAGCCCTGTCCCACGCACGCACCTGCAGCGTGAGGTCGTGCACCATCTCGGAGGACATGCTGATCTTCTGGTGCGTGGCCACCACGCCGCTCTGGATGCTGCGCACCGTCTGCGTGGTGGCACTGGCGTTGGACTTGAGGGCGGTCAGGGCGCGGCTGTAGTTCTGCCAGTCCGTGTTGACCTTCTGGAGGATCAGCGTCTCCTCGTCGGCCCGCCTCTGCAGGGCGTCAATCCACAAGGTGCTAAGAGGGGGGGGGGGGGGGGGGGGGAGGACAGTCTGGTCAGTGTCTCGAGTTGTGTTCGTGAAGCAGGCTCGCGTGGGGGAATTAGCCACGATCGAAAGCACTGTGTGACTTTGCTGACGTGTTTGTTTACAAGTGACGAAATGGTTGAGTGAAATGTTGGGGTTTTAACTTGCCCAACCTTTGGGGGTTGGGGTTAGAGCAGCACACACAAGTTGGAATGAATCATGATCCCTCTTTAGCTCTTTCTGTAGAATGGGATTTAGCACTCTTTGACACTAATGTTAAACCGCTGACACACCGCACGGAAAGTTGAGAGAAGAGAGTTCGACCACGATCAAAGAAACGGAAAGGGCTCACTTAGTGACTTCAACATCGTGTTTCCGATTTCGACATAAATCTTTGAAGTCCAAGTCAAAACACAACATTTCACTACTAAATCAATTTCCAACAAGTCTGGAGGACAGCTGTGCAATTTTTCCCCTAGGAATAGTGGCCGCTTTACTCTTTACTTACTCCAAGAGGCTGTGGCTGTTTATACTGAACGTCTCTCCTTTAGTGAATTCACCAAAAATAGCATGTCTGAGGCAATGATTTTGGGGGAACTTGTTTTCCTCTGAGCAGGTGGGAAACTTTTCCAGCAACGCCAGTACCTATGGACTATTTTCAGCCATGACACATTTGCTCCGAACCCATCATGTAATTAAGATGCATGTTGTTTTATTATATTTTTTACAGTGCTTCTGGAACAGTGGCCTCTGCATTTATGGCATTGATGACATCTGCACGTTATTCATATAATCTTGTTATCCCTTTCGTAATAATGCAACTTAGAAACACTTCTTCTGAGACAAGATATTTGCTGTGGTAGTGCCAAGTGGGAACGCAGCACGGGCAGATGTGTGGCGCTGTATGTGTGGAGTGAGTAGCTGTGGTATTTGGTCAATTGCAGATGTAATGTAACACTCCTTGGCACTATAAAACTGCATTCCCGCATTCGTTAATAAAGTGAAGCCAGATCAGCCAGAGAGCATTAAGGGTCACCAACATCGGCTCCAAAGTTCCCCCAGCGACAATCCAAACGGATTTGGAGGACTTTATGACTTGTTAAGAGGTTTCAGGGTGCCAATACCCAGTAGCAGTATCACAAACAAACCCTAACCCTAACCCTAACAACCTCGATGAACCACAAAGCTCCAAAGTCCGTCTCACCTGAGTGCCACGGTGGTGTTGACCTGCTGCATGGTGGCCTTGAGGTCGTACTGGTCTTGGGTCAGCGATTTCATCCGGTCGTCCGTCTCCTCGATCACGTCCTTCCAGCCGTGCAGCTGCTCTACGTATCTCTCCAGCGATTGGTTGAGGAGTCTCACCGATATCGTGTGGTCCCGCAAGTCAGTCGTCAGTCGGCCGCTGGCGGTCTTCATGGTGGTTTGCGTCTGGAACGCCTGCTCCATTATCTGTAGCATGGGGGAGGGGAAACGATCCGTCGACATCCAGAGTCTGTCAAACTGCAGATGCACTGACCAGCGAGTGTCAATGGAGCTTTTAATTTGAAGGCTGCATTTAAGAAATATTCTAGTAGTGAGCGTGTCAAACACGGGCTCAACCATACCTTGTTCTGTTCCATGAGAGTTTTCTGGAACTGCTCAAACTCCCGCTTCATGCGGTTGATCTCCTCATTGGACACAGCAACGTCCAGGCAGCCAGAGCAGTTGGGAGCAGAGCCCAGATCTGTGTGAGAGATGGAAGGAGAGGTCAGCCCAACATCTCCATTCACTACTCATTAGGGGTAGGATAGTGTGTAGAGGGGGGGTTATGGGGGGGTTTTGGGGTCCAAACCCCCATGTGGGCAGCCCAGCTGGGTTGCCACCTTTGACTAAGATGCCTAAACTGTAACTGTGCATTTATGACATCTAGCTGGAATAGGTAAAAAGTATTCAGGTAGAATCTAAACGTTTTACATTGATTCTTTTGTCATGTCTTTACCAACTCAAGCTTGATACAACATTGAAAGAGACCATTGAGTAGCCTTCCAGATGCCTATGCATCGTTAACTATTGAGACATGTAATAGATGTTTTTATCCAACGCAACTACAGTGATGCCTTTAAGGAGAAGGAAGAGCATCTTGGTCAAGGATGCCTACAGGTGAGGCTGCAGACATTGGAAATCAAACCGAGAATTAACTAATGTAGGTTATAAACTTAGACAGACATTATGAGAAAGTTCCATCCTCTTCTTAAAACAAATGTCTGTACTATTATTTTTACCTTTGCTTCCGGAAACACACACGCAAACACACACACACATACACACACACACACACACACCACCTCCTATCTCACCGTCAATTCCCTGCTGGGCCTTGGCAATCTTCTTGTGGTAGACGGACTCCTCCTCTGACAGACTTGCAACCTTACGGAAAGCTGGGGAATTAGAGAGAGAATTAGAACGGTGTTATATTGTCCGAAAAGCAAGGTACGGTTTGATTCTTTCATCCTCAAAGAAGTACAATTTGAAACTAGATAAAAAAGGACACAATGATCAAAGCGCAAACAGGAAGTCGGTGATAATTTGAGCAAACAAGCGCATCAGGTTCCTATTAGCAAGGGAGGCAAACCAAAACATGACATGACGATTTAGCCAGATGAGCCAATTCTGCTCCCAAAGGTATTTTCCCAAGAGAACAACAACAACAACTTAGGCCTAAGCACATGTTGTTGTTGTGTTTTAAAGTGAGTGTTATTAGAACAATAATGCATGTTTTTTGATTTCAAATAATGGGAATTTTGGTAATAATGAAAGCTGTCTTGGTTTGCACGGATCAGAATTGCCTATGTACAAGACTATCTACATATATGTTTATATATGTATGTGTGTGTGTGTGTGTGTGTGTGCGCGTGTGTGCATTCCTGTATGTGAGAAACACATGTGTGTGTTTGTGTGTGTGCGTTCCTGTATGTGAGAAACACATGTTGTGTGTTTGTGTGTGTATGTGTGTGTGTGTGCGCTTGCACGTGAGTGTATGTGCGTGTGAGAGTGTTTGACTGCGATACGTGGGCAGAATAGCAGTATAATTGTGTTTCCATTGTACTTCCTTACTGTGCATACCTCCTGTAGCAGTGCATTAGGTCTCTGTGGCACTGATGTTAACCATCCCTACCCCAGACCTAGGCCAGGCTTATTACTACTCTTCCCTTAGTCAGACTCAAAAACAAATCAAAAGCTGACCAAGAGAAAAAGTTTCCCCTACAAGGCTTGTCGTCTAAATTTGAGTTGAACATTAGTCATTTTAAATTAACTTGATAAAAATCTTGAGTCGATTTATGAATATCCTTTTACGTCAATTCACTTTCGACATTCTGCATTTATTTGGACATTTCCATTTACTCTGGGGAGTTTTTACTACGTGGGGCTTGTGTGGTATCCCAGAGCTCTGTTTCAGCTTAAAAACACATTAGTCCTAAGTATGTCTTTGTGCGTGTACACGTGATTGTACGGCTGTCTTTGCAAAACTGCACAAAAACATCAAGATGAATGTGTATATTTGTCTATGTATGTTTCCATAGGTCTTTGCCTGCATGCTATGCATGTGTGTATTGGGTAGTGTGTTGGTATGCAGCGTAGACCTGCACTGCTTTTAAAACATTCCCAGTTTCCGAGCATTCCCAGTTCCTCTGAGGTTCCCTATAGGCAGCCATAGAGGGAGTGATTGACTGTTTCTAACAGCCAGTCAGAGAGGACATGGAGGTGAAGAGAAGCTGTTCCCACCAAACCATGGTTGGGTGTGGCCTCCCAGGGTCAGGGTCTCCCTCCAATGCAAAATTATCATTATTTGAGACTGGCTAAGTTTGACTTTTTGATAGTGCCACATGGACAGTTCTGTGCTGAGCGTGCTGTCTTATTATTATTTTTTTTAATGGATAATATCAAGTCAAATCGATTCTGATAGTTACAAAAATATTATGAACAATATTGTGGCACATCTTTCTACTATTTCAACAGTTCAAATGATTGCTAAACAATAACAAAAAAAAACCACAATGGATGTGATTGTCATTGGTATTTCCAGCTGCACTTGATGAAGTTGAGGTTGAATTAATTTTTCTCAAATTCACAAATGTGTTGCACCATCTTTTGTCTTGCCTTTCCCTCTGCGTAGCTAGATGACTTCACTCTGATACGCCAATGGCTACGATATGCTTTATAAAGCCAAAGGGGACCCCAGCTGTACCCAATGCACGCCTTGACACCTCTTTGGTCTGATACGTGATAAGTGATAAGTGAATTACCCCTGGCTCCCACTATATGAAATGAAAAGTGGACTCACCCAGAGAGGCTAAAATCGCCACGGCGATGATGAGGAGTGCAATGATTCCGTACAGAACTTTGACCGCCAACTGGAGGGAATGTGTCTGCTGGCACTTAACGCATCCGCCCCGGCTACGACCTAAAAGGGATCATCAGAATAATAATAAAGGTTATGATTATTACAATATATTGAAAATTAAACATCACCACGGCACATGTTACGCGGTAATATTACCACAGTGTATGCATAGAGTTAGCCTTAAGCCCAGAGTCGGTAGTTCCCACGATGCCATTCTGCTACCCTAGCATATAGCATTTATTGGCTGTGAAAACAATATCCATGGCGCTCACCACCCTTCCAACGTTAATATCCTTTCCTCCCAAATGCAGAGCAGACATGCACAGATCTCTATATTCATAAAGATTTACTGTGTTGATATTGAATCATTGGATTATTAATCTGGTAATTTCATTCTGCAGTATTTCATTTTCAGAAAATTGGGTGTGGGTATGAACCTGTTTATGTAACTTATATACACACCCAATTGCCATATGTGTTTCCAGCACCTTTTCATCAATGAAATGGATGCATGTGATTCACTTCAGAGACACTGGACCCTGGTGGTGCGATCGGATTACATGGGGGCCAGAAATGCACTTATACACTCTTATACACTGCATTGTTCCCACCAGGACTCGTAACGTCATGGGGCTGCCATGGTTGAGCTATGCAGCCTGCCTTGGCTTGAGAGCAGGGGGGTTGGGGGTGTGGGGGGTGTGGGGGGGGGGCTAACTGTGGAACAATGCAACTCTGGCAAAGTGCCGCAGCAGATGTTGAACTCTCGTCGTTTGCTAAGCTGTCACGGTGGTTGAGGCACGGAGAGAGATGCTTGTCGGGGAACGTGCGCACTCTCGCGCACACGCACCCACACACATGATATTGCACAGACACACACACACACATACACACACACATGGTAATGCACACACACACACACACACACACACACACACACACACACACACACACACACACACACACACACACACACA
>JAOPUD010000098.1:10788046-10820843 GCA_027122715.1 Trisopterus minutus
GTGTGTGTGTGTGTGTGTGTGTGTGTGTGTGTGTGTGTGTGTGTGTGTGTGTGTGTGTGTGTGTGTGTGTGTTTTCACTAAAATGTTTGCTCTTGTGATCTGCGAGGGCTGATTCTTTGGCCACCGTGTCGTGGGGTGATCTGGAGAGGGGCCACACTGCGTACCTGCCGAGTCATCCAGGTCAATCAGCTTTGGCATCAGGCTCTCGGGTAGCTTCTCTGGAAGGTCGTAGCCGTTCTTCCTGGCCACCACCAGGTGGAAGGCCGCGCAGAACTCGTCTAGCGTCAGTGCGCCATCCTTGTCGAAGTCAGACAGCTCCCTGGAAGAAGAAGGATGGAGAGGGTCGGTGAGACGGCAGCTAATGACAACAAACCTCCATAGCAGCAGGAGTGGCTAAAAGCGACGGGAAACAGACATGGCACATAAGGCCAAAGGGTGATATCATAAATGATTTGTTAAAAGAAATAGCAGTAGCCTGAAATGTTCAGATATCACAGATAAACAGTAAATGCACACGGATATCAGTTTAATATTATTATATCAAAATATACTATTATATCACTACTGCACTTCTATTGTATAAATAAGTAGGTAGAAGTCGGTAACCATACTGAAAACCTGTGGAGGAGCTCACCATATGTGCGACAACTCTAGGATGGGTAATTTGGATTTGGTGAAGAACTCTTTTGCTGCCGAGCCTGAAAAACAAGAACAAAGCAAAAAAAAGAAAACAGGTCAACAAAAAGCACATCTCGCAATGCGCGTCTTGGACAAGTGTGTGCTCGTCTGCCGTCTCTCACCGGGTATGAAGCCGTTGAGGTCGGGCTGGATGGTCTTGAACTGGTTGATGTAGTACTGCCTCTGCTCGTCCGTGATCCTCCAGGGGTCGTCGTAGGCGCTGGACTGACGCTGGATCTCATTGGTCGTTGCTGCAGAGGCCACCGTCCGCACCGTTGTGCTTTCCTGCAAACAAGTCATAAGGAATGGTCCCAGAGGAGATGAATGACACATATATGTGTATATATATATATATATATATATATATATATGATAGAAACACAAAGTTGGAAATCTGTATACAATATTTATAAATGCCTGGATAGTTGGATAGAGTGATTGACAGTAGAAAGGGTCCGCTTGAGTTGTAACAGATGTGAAAGTCAACATGCATCAAATAAAATAACTATTTTCAGAAGAGAGGGGATCAGATACTTTGAAGGCACAGGGGAGAAATCAGATGAGGATAGATTAAAAAAAACAAGCATTATCATTCAAATATGATAATATTGCAATAAAGCGTCTCACGATTTTGTTGTTTTTTCTGAATTTATGCAACCGGAATAAGATGAAGACTGTTGTATTGATTCAGCAGAAGGGCCATGAAGCCCTTCAGAAATAAAGATGGAGGATAATTCCATTTCGAGGCTGCTGCATTCATCAGTTATAGTTGCCGTTTTGTCACAATGTTGCTGGGGACACGCAGTTCGCACACTCTGAGGTGGGCAACCTTGCGACAAATCGTCCAATGAACAATGCGCGAAAGCAATTCCCGCACAAAGAGCACACAGAGAGTATGAATAAGGGTTGGGTCTTCTTTGTCAGATATACAATAAACCTTTCTTTCCAAGATTGGCTCTCATTAACAAGCGTTACGTGACATGCTGTGTTTTTCCGGGCCTCGTGGAGCCTCTCATGGCCACCTCGGGGAACGACCTGGATGCAGCGGTTGCTGTTACCTGGACGGATGAGGGGTGCATGGCAGGGATGGCACTGGATGGTGGTGTGTCCGCCGTGAAGCTGACCCACGTCTCCTGAACAGGGGGCGGAGGGGGAGAATGGGCCGACCACATGCCGTCCCCAGGCACTGGTACTGGTACTGAAGGCAGCCAAAGATAAGGGGACTATTACATTCACCGGTTTTCAAACACACTATTTACTTATTTATTACAAAGCTCCCCAGGCATTATATGTTATATGTATTTATTATCCTCTGAAATTCCCGCCTGGGGATCAACATGGAACCATCTAATCTCATTTTGAAACATACGAGTGCTTAGGCTCAGAGATACGTGCAGGTGTGCGTACCTGTCGGTGCTTCTCGGAACTGTGTCCAGACGCCAGCGGGTGCGGTTGCCACGGCTGCCGGCCTGTCTGCGGCGCTGCTGCCGCCGCTCGCCTGCCGCTTGTGTTTCCTCCAGGAGTGGGGTGAGGTGGGCGGGGACTGGTTGGGAGAGACCACTGGCGACGTGGAGTCCGGCTGGACCATGCACTAGAACATAGGGGCAAAAAAATAGAAAAGGTGTAGTGAACAGGACAGGACGGTATGTCCCTCTGGGAGTCCACATGCAGGCGCGCGCCAAAAACAAAATGGTTCAACGAAAGCCACTCCTAGGGGGCGTGTTTGCCTGACACAAGAGTCTGTTTGTAGAACAAACAACGCTCGCTCGTTCTCGGCCCCTCTCTAACTGATCAACTTGTCAAGCAAGTTGACCGACTAATTTCAGTTCACGTGTAAGCAGCCTGAGATGACTGCATTGCATATGGATACTGTGGAAAGGGACAGCACTACAAAAATCCCCAGCTTTTTTTTTTTTTTTTCTGAGGGAAAAACTAAAAACCTGTTTGAACGTTGCATTTGAAATTCAAACTTATCAAAGTATTGGCTAGTATCTTAGGCTAAATGCGTGTATTTTGCAATTTGCAGTACAATTCAAGATGTTTTTGTTATGTCTTCCTAATGTCATTGCTAACCCAGACTTTAAATGTTTTTGCCTGTTTGACTCTTAAAGTAGATCTCACCAGATCCAACACATACATGGGTTATAGCTTTGAAGTTTTAGAGCAAACCAATCCACAAACTTTTCTATGAAGTGTCCTCCGGGCAGGACTAATCTTACGCTAATCTACATGCGTGGATGGATGCCAGTGCTATTACGTTCGTGATAAGAGGGTTGTTTCCTGGGCAGAGGGAGCACAGCGTGTTTACCAACCTGTGGTTCACTGGCAGGTGCAAGGGCCTGGATGACCTCGTGCACGGGGACCACTGAGGGGACGACGGGGGTCACCTTCTTGTTCTGCAGGCCGCGGCCCGGCGGCCTGGGGATGACCCCAGCCCCGGTGTAGATTCCCTGGCTGTCGGCCTCCTGGTACAGGGCGGCGTGCCTTGCCTCTGCTTCGCTCTTGCCAACCACGAACCTGGGCAGCGGTAGGTCCTTGACTGAGAACAAAAAACAAGGCAGAAGAGAGAGAGTCAGAGAGATGACTTTTGATGAACTTCCATTATTAGCACCACCATTTTGGCATCCCAAACCATGCTGTGGGTCATTTAACTGACCAAGACTGTTGTGTTATTGTCGATGAACAATATCAGTTGCTAAAATGGGTCTTCTTGTGTGAAAAAATTATACAAAGAAAACAACCAACAACCAAGAAGGGAGAGGTTATTTGAGATATGCTTTCGAAGAAAAAGTGTTTGACATAAACATTATGAACATAGATTTGAATGGGTCATCGTTTTGTTCTAAAAATGCAGTTTGATCTTGGTTCTTCGGATTATAACATGGTTAAAAGCCCTTTCTTTAGAGTCTGCTATCATATCAAGATCATGAAACTTCAAATAAGTGACCAAAATATTTGTTGATATTCTTTGCTATATTGCCAAACTATGTTTTTAAAAGCTGTAGTTGAGAACTTGGCTTCTTAAAAGTTGGCTTTGTATTTGTATGCCTGCCAAGAATTGAGGAAGTGAATAATATACTTCCTCATCTTTTAAACATCACAAATTGAGCAAACACAACTCCACTGTTGTGTTTTTAACAGCAAATGAAAACACAAACCTAGCATGTATTAAAAGTTTTGGCCTGAGGAGCTTGAAACATAAATCAAAATTGGCTTCACTCAGCTAGCTACAAATGTCTACTGGACAGAATACAAATACTTAATATTTGCTTAAAAACTTATTGATAAAAGTTTCAGTTTAGATTAAAACACAACAATACTTTATAGGTTTTACGGCACAGGTCAAACCATGTTTGCCTACCCTATTGAGCCCTGAGGGAGTATTGAATAAAGGACAAGGAAGGAGAACATAGAAAATAATTTGAATGAACCAATTCAAAAGTTGACCCATCTTCTCACCTGAGTTCAGACTCTCCACTCTGAGAGGCAGACCAGACTGGGCAATGGCGATGAGCTTCAGGGCAATGTAGAACTGGCTCCGCCCAAAATGTCCCAGCCGAGTGGCTCCACAGAGCTCTGTTATCTGAAAATGCATACACAGACAAACGGGAAACACAACAAAAATAGTTCACACACTGAACCTTGTGGACATGGTTAAACTACACGCAGAACTGTCGCGGAATGAATGTCAAGGATGGGGCTGTGGTGCCTTCACATTTTCTATATGTGGACAAACAAGTCTGGGTTGTTCTCACTAACGGTTGATTGCATTGTATTTGCAATGTGGTACTAACGCCACTTGAATATGGACTCTTTCGATTCTTTCAGACACACAGACTAGTTCAACTAATAAGCCAGCAGCTGGCTATCACCCTCGGAAAGGGTGGCATGGAGTCTGGGTCTTTGTTTAACCATGTACATGCCTAACAAGCAACAAGCAGTTGTATGTGAAGAATGTGCAGAAATCCAGGCAGACTCTGCTGACAATATATACCCTCACATCAACTCACATCGATAACAACAGGGAAAGACCTACTACACTACTGTTTGGCATTATGCAGTGTAAAGTGTGAGCAATCGCTTACACACAACAGCGTGTCAGACGGACGGAACTGTGTACAACATAGAGTAGCACAGGCAATGACGATAATAAAGGGTGTCCCTTGATTAAAATAAATGTTAATTGTGCACACGAATTTTATTAATTAGATGTCCACAAATGGACCTATCCGATGTCTGACTTTGGATATTACTTGCAGTTCATTGAACAATTTATGTTCATGCACAATGCAGAAATAATACAACGGCATAATGTAGGCACACGAATCCGGCAAGCAGTGTATATTGCAAAAGTGCATAACTTCCAAGTACATTACGGTATGAACACCCCGCCCAGTTCAGATTATTTTAGCTGACTAAGTGTTTAGTCTGAATGTGTTTGGATGCATACCACCAAACACGCATTCATTAATATGACCAGGTAGGAACACCACTGAATGGCATCTTCCACTGGACACGGTTTCGTAGAATGGCAACAAGAATAACAACTTTACGCTCTATCAAACAGCTCCCTTGTTGACCTTGAAAAGGTTGCTGACTCACAAACTGCAAACACTGGCTGGCTGAAGCCAAGACTGGTCACAAGAGTGGACTGTTACTTATCCGACTACTCGGCCATTTCAATTCAAAGACAAGGTTCAAATCGCTTGGTTTGGTCTTGTATGTAACCAATTCGACGCCTTTTAGAGTAATAGCCCCAACGATGAATGTTAGGCTGAATCTAGTGGAAAACCAATTAAACTGACAATCTCTACAGGCAATCAATAGAAGAAGCACTAGAAAGGGAGTGAGTTTCAGCAAAAGCTTGAAGGAGGGATAGATTGTTTGCTTGGTATATTTTGATATAGCTAGATTGCAGTGATACCGTCCTGTCTGTTAGGGAATAGCCTTGTCTGGCGCAGAGATCAATTTCGGATACATCCATTATATGGACCATTTTAGAAACTTCAGCTGTTGTCCGTTAACTAAACGACTGTCACTGTTAGCCCAAGCTGACATTAGCCAGAAGAAGGCGTGTCTATTGCAAGACAGCTAACCAGCAACCCAACCGTTAGCTTTAATGTATGGCAGATCTCAGTGCCAACTCAACCACGATCAGGGTTGGTAGGGTAGCCACAAGCAGCTGCAAAGTAACGAGGGGACTGGTGACAAGTAGCTTACCTGCAGGACAACTTCGCTGGGTAGCTGGGCCGCCCGGAAAAGGTCAAGAACTCTCCCATTAGACGCCACTTTTTTGGTATTGTCCGTGTCGCAATAAACGAATAAATCCGAGTAATATCGCTGCTCACCGTCACTTAGCGTTAGGCTTTCCATTATATAATCAATTAGAAGACTGAACTTCGATTCGAGGGCGAAAAATCAGGCCTTTTGACTGGTTGGGGATAGATCCAAAAAATGGGGATACTTCAGATCTCAAAGTAGCTAACCTGAACGCACTAGCTAACGTTCACGTTAGCTCCGATATTCGCAATATGTGATTGAACAAGTCTGCTCTGTTGATATCTTATATTTCCATTGACAACAAATGTGCCAATTGCATTTTATTTGCAATCTGCTATAATGCAGCAGTACGAATATGGAGTCATTAAATTCTCCTACACAGTTAACTTGTTGGGCTAGTTAAACCAATAAGCCAGCAGCTGGCTAGCACACGCCAGCTAACCTAGCTAGCAGCTACCTCGAATCAAAGTCAGCGGGCACTAAGCTAACAAGCAGCTCTGAAAAGTGCGCCCGTCCGATGAGCCAAGATATCTACTGGAATGTCCTCGTCTGGTGATACTTTTGCTTTCGTCACTCCCGTTGAATGGCGGTCGTCCAGGTTTCGGTGGCGATAAATTCATTTGCAGGACCGTTAGAAGTAAAGTTTCAGGCTGTTTTTAGTTCCTTCCCCCCGGAGTCGGCTCTGCCATTCCTGCCCACAGGGTTCCTGTGGCCTCGTGACGTCAGCGTGCCGACTCCTCCGGACGCCCCGGATGAAGGATGTCAACACTAAAAGTTGTGTGGACGCGGGTGCGAGCCCTTCACCGTACCTGTTACTATAGAAAACCTTCTATAGGTTTCTAAAGGTTTTTTTTTCCCCCTCAACATTTTTTTCAAAAGTACATTCCTGAAATGAATACGCGAGGGCGTTTGTAATTTCAAGTTAGAGGGAAAACTCGGTGCCATCGCTTTAAGTCAGTGTCGCTCTGTAGCTCCGTTCCTATTGGGCCACGGTGGCGTGACGTGAAGGGAGGGGCAGATTCCTGATTCTTGTCTAGACACAATCGCATCTCTTTCGACAAGCTCCCAAGAAAAAGAACATCCTCAGGTAATAC
Source organism: Trisopterus minutus (assembly GCA_027122715.1). Taxonomy (NCBI): domain Eukaryota; kingdom Metazoa; phylum Chordata; class Actinopteri; order Gadiformes; family Gadidae; genus Trisopterus; species Trisopterus minutus. The sequence goes on from JAOPUD010000098.1 coordinate 10,795,099, forward strand.
AACGCTTTAAACCATGGCATACAAATAATGTGTTCTAGTGTTTGCTCACTTGGTACTGCCGTTTACCGAATGATGTTATTCAGCCTTGTTGGCTCTATTTTATTGAGTGTACCCAGGGCTTACATTGGCTAACGGGCGTTTTACAATCGGAGCTTTTGTCTACTTTCAGATCTGTTTGTCTAAATGTTTAAATCTAGGAAAGCTTTTGTTTTTGACAGGACTACGTAATGCATTGAGTCTCAATGTTACATTAGAAGAGCCATAACTGTTACACATTTAGGTAACTGTATGCAAATGTGCCAAGATCTTCACTTCCGCATTACATTCAACCATATTTGGTCAGCTAAAATCAAAGGTTAATCATTGATATTTTGTATCTTATCGTCTTGTCCTGTTTTAAGCAATGTATTGATCAATTGCTGAATGCAATTTTTTTTGTCCCTCCTTCAGTTAAAATGAATGTCGAACATGAAGTTTCATTGCTTGTGGAGGAAATCAAACGTCTTGGCAGTCCAAGTAAGTGAGATTTATGTTTTTGTATTTGTTAATTGGTTAATTCTGCTATACATTTTGGAAATTATGGCAAAGATTGCTTTGCATTTATAGAGACTATAATTACTATATATTACTACTATATATGCTCAATTCACAAGGCATATTGCAGATAAGAGAGATACAGTGATAGACAATCAGTCAATTGTTTATTCACAATGCACTGCATTGTCTTTACGACTTCACTATGGAACTTTTGTACTGCTTTCTTAAGAATCGAACGTACCAATCCAGTACAGTCAGTCTGAAAAGCATACAATTTTAGCTGTCACTCAAGCCACTAGCGTTTGCTAATGGGAAGACGGACATAGTATAGATTTAAGACTTTCTGCTCTTATCCCCTGTGAGAGCCCAATATTTGCTAAATCTGACAAACAGCGATTGTCATTCTCAAAATCCTACTAAGCAAACCTTTGTCATGCAGACGCCGAGGGGAAGATGAGCGTGAAGTTCGGGGTCTTGTTTGCAGACACCCGGTGCGCCAACATCTTTGAGGCTCTGGTGGGCACACTGCGGGCTGCCAAGAAGAGGAAGATCATTACGTTCCAGGGGGAGATGCTACTACAAGGGGTCCACGATAACGTTGAAGTTGTCCTGCTCGCTGAGTGACACCTCTCACTCAGCTAGGTGTGTGTGTGTGGGGGGGGGGGGGGGCAGTGAGAGGGTCAGCATTGAGCAGATCTGGGTCATGTGAATCATTCCAAATACTTATTTTTAGCAATAACATGAGCCCTGATCAATCGCCTCATTTCATCGAGGTGGCCCTCGTCAATCACTGACTGAAATGTTATGATTGGTTGTCAGTATTTCCATAAGGACTGTGTGTTTGTCAAAGCCCAGCAGTAAGGCTTGGTGACCATTTAATTATTTGACTTTGGATTACAGCTTCATACGGCTTATTTGACCCTCTTATCTTCGTTGATGTTGCTTGTTCTCTCCTGGGCAAGCGTGACCATTTGCCAAAAAAATTAAAAACCATTTGGGAGCGTTAAAGATACTCTGACCAGATCTGCTCTTAATGCTTTAGACCCAGATTTCAAATAAACAAGCATGGCCATTGTACAAGTTGCTAGGTGACTGAACTGCTTAAGCTGGCAAGACACCATGCCACGTCTACTAATGAGCTTTGGGGGTTGAATACGGCCACAAATACAATTTAACATCCATCACATTTTTTGAAAAATCTAAGAAAAAGTTTACCCTCACATGCGCAAAAAGTCCAGCAACCATAGATCATAAAAAAGATCTGCCAGGCATATTTTATGGACCTTTAAGACTATAAACGCACAGATCAGGAATGCAAAATGTAGATCAAGATATGCCTTTTTATGTATACTATGTATGTCACTGTGGTGAAAATGTACTAGGAAACGTGGCCGTCAATCTCAACAAAAATGTCTCACTCACAAGCACAGTGGGCTGATTCTAGAGATGGACAGTGGATTGCACAGAGCCACTGGGTTTCATTTTAGACCGCAAAGGGCTACATTTGTTCTTGAAACCAAGCCTTACAGGTTCTCCTAAAGTGAATATGCTGGGGTCCACCATGGGTCACCAAATGACCCTTTTTATTGTTTACATTGGGTGATTTTTACTACCTCTGGTGTACTTTGTAATAGGAAAACGTTAGACCAGTTCTCCTTTTTAAATCTCAAGGAATGGGGAACAAAAATACCTAAAGCCAGACTTATTTAATTTGATGTTTGTATTCATACCACTGTCTGAGGGTACCTATCGGGAAAGTTCAAAAAGGTGAACAACAAAGTGATTTCCATTGTATGACCTTTGCAAATGTTTTATCATTTCAATTGTTGCCAAAATGGAGCTTTTACAATGTTGTTTCTCAGGACCAAATATAAAAATGTTTCAAAGACTTGTGATAGATGAATATCGTGGACACGATATCCTTGTTTAGAAAATATCAAATTTACATATTGCTTAGATGTAATAGATTTTTTGTTATATTTACTTTATTTTACATTACTTCTCAAACTCCCTTTTTTCTTATATCACATTGCTTATTCTTGATGCTGAGTGTTTATGTCCTTTAAGTAAGTGATATGCTATATGGTCTTTGATCAGGATAAGGGGAACTCTTATGACATATGACCCATGTCTTTTGACTTGGTGGTTGTTGCACACTTTACATTCACAAACGTTATCATTGAACTGATACACATCCAAACAGGTTGTAATAAAAGTCGTCTAGCAAAAATGACTTGTTATTCATCATTTTGAATTAATATTGAGTGGTCATTTTCAGATACCTGCCCACCTGAATACTAGTTTCTAATGTTTGTTCTGGGCATATGTTTAACTTGGAGTATAGCTGAGGAGGAGTTGTAGCCTGATATTTTGATATTTTTTAATTGTCACTGCATGTCCACTTGAGGCTACTGCATGCATTGCAGCAAAGTTCCATTTTGATGTAAATTTTCACGCATCTACTCCTAACCTATTTTATTATATCTAACCAACTGCTTAGGTTAATCAATCCTATGAACAATTTGGCACCAAATTACCATATTTATTTGCGACAACATATGTAACATTAAATTGATGATAAATACAATACACATTATCTCAAAATAATGTTGTTTTACTAGAGGACAGAAATTGAAAAACCTTTTGATTCCAATGTAAGATTATTTTCCACCGCGCGCTGTACCAAGCTTTAATGCAGGCTACATCATCTGCAATCTCCAAATCATTTTCCATATTGTTTCCGATCATAACACCCATGCCCATCTGAATAGGTTAAGAAAATGACTGTACCAGGTAGGTCAGCGCACAAATCCTGCTCGTCACTAATGTTTGGGACTCCGCTGGCCACTCTCTCTTTATGGGCGGGTCGCTGTGACGTCACGTGCTGGCAGAAAACAGCAACTGACGGCGAGCACGGAGAGCAGGAATCAAAACAAGAGACGGGCACGCCTTCTTTTGCATAGGTTACCTTTCTAGACTAGCATTTCAACCGCTGCTAGAGTGCATGGAAATTAGACTGTAGATTTGTATTATAATAGAGAAGACAACCACGCCACCAAGTCTTATATTAAAAAGACGGCACCAACAGAAGCCTCCATTTTAGACAGGTAGCCCAACATGGAATCATCAGAAATGTCAGTCGCTGACAGTCGTTGAGAGTGCCCGCAAATACATGAGTCTCACTGCTGTAAAATGCCCAACCAGAAGAACAGCAAAGGGAAGAAAAGCAAACGCACCAACAGCAGCGGAGATGAACAAGAAAATGGAGCCAGTGCGACTGCAACAGGGGGGGCAGCCACAGCAGCTCTAGTGGGGGCGACTGCTGCACCTCGGAGCGAGCGCACAAGTGGTAAGAGTGTTCTGCCGTGCAATGTTTATAACAATAAAGCAGCCCGTGATGCAAGGGTTTCTCCTCAGTCACATTCGAGCATGTGATCTCCAGTTGCATGAGTTATAATTAACTGGCTTCAAATGTTTTGTTATAAACACTTAATGCAGTTGTCATTTTAAATGTATTCGGCGCAGAGTCGAATATTTATAGGCAGTTTATATTATTGGATAAGGCCCGATATTATTCTGTCTCGTCTTTATGACGCGCACCGTTTCCAGTTTTTTTGGGAGTGGGGTTATGGCCTTCATTGAGCGCAATTCTCTTTTTATCGTCTTTTCCACTTTTTGCGTGCACAGAAATTCAACTTCACTCGATCGATTCACCGTGTGGGCCTAGGATAGCTTCGGGGGCTGGATGTGAGTGACAGGCTACTTATTTGTGTTACGTTATAAACGTGCACACGTGCCCATCGTCGCAGTTGCACTCTGACGGAACTGCTGCGATGAACTAAACGCAATATAACGAAACATTATGATGTTATTATGACACATTACGCACATACAAACATTAAAGTAAAACAATTTACAATTCAGGTGACGTATGCTCGAAAATGGTTTATTCTAAGATCCCTTATATACCTTAGAAGGCACGGCATATGCCTATTAATTACCTAGTGTGTGTTTGAAATAGAGAAACTTGAGCGGAAGACTATTATCCAAAATAAGACAGCCTTTGCTATCCAAATCGTCATTCATTCTTCAGTCTTTGAATGACAGATGGAAAATTAATTTGTGCAACTTTTACTTTGACCCTCTATATACCAATGACAATCGAAACAACCCAGTCTCCTGCAGCTGTGTGCTTCTCACGCATGGAGAGTTGTTATAATTTTGTACTCTCTTAAACATAAACATAGGGAGTTTTGTTAATGATAATTAGATTCATGAAGTACCCAGATGATCAACATGAAGGACGATATCGTTTCTCACAACGATAAGAGATTTCTGATTGTGTATCAAAGAGTGTTTCATAATAACCATAAACATCTCCGAAGATACTGAATTGTCTTCAACATCCATAGTTTGATGGAGAATGTACAGGTTCACTTCAAAGCTGATGGGTAAGATTTGAGCATTTTAAAGAGACAGGGCAATATTTTGAAAATCTAAAACCCCAAAGAAACGCCTCCCTCGCTCTCTGCCTTCCCTCCGTGTCTGAAGCACCATCGAGTGTGGCATTCTCCCACCTGTGGTGGAGGCGGGGCTATTAAGGGATGAGATTCCCTGATTGGTCAGAAATTAACCGGGTTTCTATGGCTGTGCTGTTTTTCATTTTTACGAATCTCATTACTCATTAATTCTCATTATTACTCTTAAAATGTACAAAGTTCCTGTTACTGTTATTGTTTTCTATATTCATATCAATAGTGAATATTCCCAAACGGAACAATGTGACAAACTATGCTATAGCAAGGTTTTTTGTTGTGAAGTTGTGCCGTGTAATTATGATCTACCACAATTCGGTCAGTGTCTTTTCACCAAAACCATTACCTTTACGAACACACTTCTCATTCACTAAACATTGATAACTAATATATTATCAATATACTACATACATGGCATGTATGGCATGCATGGCATTTCCCCACATTCTCCCCAAGATTTTCACATCTTCAATTGAGGTTTCAGTTGATGAGGACAATGAAGTACAAGACATAGCTTCTAATTATCCTAACTGTACTACGTGACATGACTATATTCTTCCACAAGCCTCTCAAATCTTCAATAAATGACTTTCTCTTCAACCCCCCCCATCCCCCAGAAGCCCCCTGCGCCACCCCCCTGATCTGCAGCTTGGCGCGCCCCATCGACCTGGACAAGGATGACTACCAGCGCGTGCTCTGCAACAGCGAGCTCTGCCCCTACGGCAACTGGATGCACCTGCAGTGCTTCTACGAGTGGGAGAGCTCCATCCTCATCCAGTTCAACTGCATCGGCCGCGCCCGCTCCTGGAACGAGAAGCAGTGCCGGCAGAACATGTGGACCAAGAAGGGCTACGACCTGGCCTTCCGCTTCTGCTCCTGCCGCTGCGGCCAGGGGCACCTGCGCAAGGACACAGACTGGTACCAGGTGAAGCGCGCGCAGGACGACCGCAAGAAGAAGCCCACAGAGAGGAGCGCCGGCAGGGCCGGCCCCGGGGTGCTGCTGGGGGCCTGCGGAGGAGCAGCCGGGGTGGCGCCCGGCTGGGACGGCCTGGCCCTGGACGAGGTCAAGAAGGGCAAAGTGGGTCCGGCGGGGGGAGTCGGTGGAGGGAAGCTGATACAAAGAGCCTCCAGCCAGGAGCTGCCTCCCAGGCAGTCCCTGGAGAGGCAGAACTCATCCGAGAGGGGAGCCACGGGTGGGGGAGGAGGAGGAGGAGGAGGAGGTGGGCTCGGGTACCCCGGGCACCACCATAACCCGGGCGGGACTTTTCCGTTCGGGGCCCTGCAGAAGTCTCCCTGCAGCTCCCCGGGACAGTCCCCCACCGCCGGCTTCCCCTTCTTCTCCCCAGGCAGCGGCGGCGGCGCCTCCCCCTTTGGGGCGGGTGTGGGAGGGGGAGTCGGGGGAGGGCCAGCCAACCGGGGGTCCCGCCACCTCGGCGAGTTTTTCAAGTCGGCCGTGCTCATGGAAAGGAAGCACCTCTTGTCCGGGGCCGGCGGGGGGGTCTGCGGCGGGGGCGGGGGGGCAATCAGCCGGAGTGGAGGGATGGGGGTGTCCCACTTGGACGCCGGGGGCGCCGTCCTCCCCCTGGCGTTCGCCATGCCCCTCCCCCACCGCCTGGCCCACGACACCGTTCACCCGCACCATTCCCACCACCATCACCACCTCAACCTCAACCACCACCACCACCCGGTCCAGTTCCTCCGTAGGCTGGACCTCTCGGAGCTGTTTGCGCACGTCCCGCGCCACAAGCTCAACACCTACCACGTGCGCATGGAGGACGACACTCAGGCGGGCCAGGGAGAGGAGCTGCGCAGGTAGGAATGCGTGTAGCGTGTAGTGTGTATGTGTGTGTGTTAGTTTTGTGGTAAGTCCTAAATATCTCACTTGCAGCAGTTTCCTTACTCCTTGTTTTCCATCCGGCCTGATCCCAGACACTGATGTCATCCTATACCTATAATACCGGAGACTTGCAGCTGCAAGAATACTTAACCCCGTCTGTCATAATAAAGACGGTTGATCCATGAATGCTAACTATTTTGCTGAGTGTGTGCTACACGACCAGATGTTTCATATTTGCATTCCATATCAAAACAGATTTGTTCCAAGCTCTTAGCCTTGCACCATTCTGCATCATTAGTTAAACGGATCAAATGGAAACACTGCTTAATTCAATTACGGTTATAGTTATGTTCACAAATGTTTCAACACACTAGGCTGTCTACAGTCAGTGAGACCGCTGGTAACACAGCAACAGTTTCTACTTTATAATGACTCATCACTGATTCCCTAATTTGGGTTGTTTGTGAGCAAGTTCACAGCAGGGAGCATTATATGATGTGTCCCAATTCAACTGAGATCTAATGTATTCGTGCATTCCTTTTTCAAGCCAGACCAGAGAGACATGTGATGTGCCATGGTTTGAATGGAAGAAAAAAAATGGATCACCCTAACCTATTTGAACCGAAACCAGAGTCATTGAATTCATGGACCAAAGGGGGTATTCTTGGATTAGACTTAATGGAAGTTATTCAAAACATATCCCCTGAGATATCAACAATATACACATTTGACAAGAGAAAGGAAACATGCAGACTGATTGTTATTCTTGCCTCAATTTAACGTCTGTCGTTAATGGCACCCATTGCCATCCCTATCCTTCAACCTGCTGGTTTCTGGGGATTTTTCCAGAGTGAGGTCATTAGGACGAACTATTGTCAAGGGCAACAGAGACTCGGCTTAACCTTCGCTGCCTAATGGGTGAACACACTTTGTGTATTCGTTTGCATGAAGTGGATGTGTGCCAGGTGAGTCTATGTCAAAGAACATTTTCTCTTTCCCCGTCGCAATGTATTTCCAATATATTTGAACGATATGGATATAGCGGAAGTGCAAATTGTTTCGGTAACACTTAACAAGGAGGGTACAACAAAAAAGAAATCATTAAAATTGTAAATGCAGTAATAAGCATTAGCTTACCATTACCTAACAGTCAACAAATGGTCAATTTATCAATAATTTATGTTCAGATGAACTTAAGGAGTATTAATTTAAACTTAAAGTTAATTGTTACTTAATGCTTATTACTGCATTAACAAATTTTTATCAATGGTTAACGAGTGTATATTCAATCAAAAAGTGTTACCAATCTTTCACACCGTTTTATATCCTCCACAGTAGGAACCAATAAAGTGTAAAAGGCCCTCTGTGTCTCCCAATAGGTTTATACTGTCGGCCCTGAGCGCCAGCCAGCGCAACGTGGTCAACTGTGCCCTGTGTCACCGGGCCCTGCCCGTGTTTGAGCAGTTCCCCCTGGTGGACGGCACGCTCTTCCTGAGCCCCTCGCGCCACAACGAGATGGAGTACGACGTCCCCTGCCACCTTCAAGGTCAGAGTGTCCCTTTGTTAAGGGGTTTCGCAGGTCAGAGATTGACTGATGGGATTAAAGCCACATCGTTTTTAAAACCACGTCGTTGTAAAGCCACGTCGTTGTAAAGCCACGTCGTTGTAAAGCCACGTCGTTGTAAAGCCACGTCTGAATGCAAAGTCTCGCATAATTGGTGCCAACTGTTAAAAAGGCACTTTACACAGGAGGAAATATAAGATTCAGATTGAAAGGGGCTGTAGGTAAAAATGTAAGAGCTATTATTTAAGTGCAATTTGTAAGAGAAGGCATAGTCATCCATCAGCTATTAGTGAGTGAAATGCTCTCGCAGCATATCTGTTTCTAGTTTACTGCGCCTGCCTCTGTAAGTAGAGTATAATAGTGTCAGAGACATAGACCGCTCAAGGCTCCTTTCTGACCAATCATCCCCTACCTGATTGGTTCGGTGAATACATTTGGCGGGTTAAAAGTGTTCTGTCCAATCTAATGGCTGTGCAACTGTGTGACAAACTATTATATCTCTATCTTGACATAAATGTCATTCCAAAGCATTATTGCAAATAAAGTTGTGATTTTCCTGTGATCTTTTGGTCCAACAATGTATGACTAGTTAATTGTCATTATTAGTTGCAAAACAGTTCATAAGCACAGAATTATTTTTGTACTTAATCAAATGTAACGTACACATATACATTAACCATTTAAAAAGAAAGAATACGGATGCGATGAAATGTTTTTCGTTAAACTGATTTATGAACGTGAAATCTAACACTTGCGTGTCCTTGTACCCACACAGCATCCACCTACACAGTTGGATGCAAATGGTATTTGCAGTTCAGTTTCATGCTCTTGTCAAATGGCTGCTGAAAAAATACATAAGAGACTGAAGCCCAACACACACCGCCGGCACAGCGCAGCGCCAAAAAGAACGCACCCATTATTTCCGACATACTAGCCCACACCGGCAGCGCCCGTCACCCCGCTAAGCTTCACGCCACTGTTCTATTCCCTAGCGTCACCGTGCGTGAAAAAGTGATTTTTTTTAAAGCTATTTTGTACATCCTGGCTTGATACAAGGTCCTGTACATATGGAGATTGTTGATGCAGTAGATGAATAATTCCACAATGCAAAATGAATGAGCAATGACCGTAAATAAAGTGACTAAACCATAAACAAAGTGCCCGACAGCACATAAGTAACTATGAATTAATGTGACGATCATTGTAAGCACAAAGTCATAAAACAACTCGTATAACATAACGGTAGCCTATACCGACTACGTTTGTTGATCTGCTGCGTTCAAAACATAACCATGACGGTGCTGTAGTACGACACTTCCTATTGGTGCTAGGGGTGGCGTTTGACGCACGGAAATTGCACGATGCCGGCGGTGTGTGGCCAGCTTTAGCCCACTGTTTTGTCCACCGTGTCACCTCAACAGGTAGACTAATGCACCTGTATGCCATCTGTGTGGACTGTCTGGAAGGCGTCCACAAGATTGTCTGCATCAAGTGCAAGTCACGCTGGGACGGCAGCTGGCACCAGCTGGGCACTATGTACACATACGACATTTTGGCTGCCACCCCTTGTTGCCAGGTAGATTTACTCTGTGTGTGTGTATGTATGTATGTATGTGTGTATGTATGTATGTGTGTATGTGTGTGTGTGTGTGTGTGTGTGTGTGTGTTCCATCAGATAGAGTCACCAAGCACTAAATCTGAGGAGGGCACCAAATTGGGTGAATTGGGTTACTGCAGTTGTGCTCTTTAATTGGCTAAAATGCATTTTGCCATAGTTAATATCGCAAGCCTCACGAGCTGGCTCTAATTTAAGCCAATCAGAAAGCTGCCAATAAGGATTTGCAAGTTAAGCAAGCTACTGGCAATAACTTTGATCAAGAAAATAAATAGTCCTATGAATGTCTCTACATTGGGAGTAGTTGCAGGTCACTACATTGCACAACAAAATGATGTACACCTGCTTTGAATCTGCAGGCCCGTCTCAACTGCAAGCACTGTGGCAAGCCAGTGGTGGACGTGCGGGTGGGAATGCAGTACTTCTCCGAATACAGCAATGTGCAGCAGTGCCCCCACTGCGGAAACCTGGACTACCACTTTGTCAAACCCTTCTCCTCGTTCAAAGTACTCGAGGCTTATTGACAAATGTTGCACATGCATGCTAGTGAAGTGGCTTTTTCGTTTGCATTCGTTGAAAACAGAAAATCTTACCTTGGAAAAGGTCCTAACGGACCTTGCAGTGCCTATGTTTTCTTTATATTCTCCACTTTTTTTTCTACATAGAAATAGATAGTACGGCTTTAGTTAAATCCGTTGAGACAGAGTCTACGTCCTTCAGAGGAAAAGTACTGCTACACTCGGAGGGTTGTGAAACAAGTATTTCAGTCAAACACATTTAAATGTGACAGTTGAATGTACCTGAATGCCAAAATTGTTTCCCTTTTCTTTTTTTTTTATAAAACATGAAAAAAATTTATCTGGAATAAAGATGTAAAATGTAGGCCTTATTTATTGCATAGGAGACTTTACCTTAGGTGTTTAATTTAGCTTTGCAACTCAGTCTCATTATTTAACACATCTCTCGGTAGAAACTGTCCATGTATAACCCTATTTATTTATTTACTCTTCATTTATTTTAAATTTCCTCTTTCATTTGCCTTCTTCTGCAGAGCTCCGTCAGACCTCAATCACAAAATATACACAAAAGAAACCTGTACCAAGTACCATGTTTAAGCAGACTTTCTATTTAGGCAGGATTCCACACAAGGAACTGAGGTGAGGCATTTACACACAAAAATACTCGAAAAGCTGTTGGTCTGACAGCGAAATCCTGCCATTAAGAAACAGGGTACAGGTCAACAGCCATGTAAGAAGGGCGTCACTTCTCCCTTGTCTTGCCAGATAGTTCCTTTATCACACACTTTGGAACTAATTAAGTGCAATGAATGGTCCCAGACCACTGTTATCACAAACAACTATCTTCCTCCACACAGCATGGTGATAAAACCAAACGCGTACCTCATTGTACATAATCCCCCGTACAATAATTCAACAAAGCAGCGTTATGGTAGAGTGTTCTCAAAGAGACAGAAACGCTCATAGACCTTCTCTCAGCCTACTGTTGCGCCGGGCTCCTTAGATGCATCAGCAGGGCTGACGGGAGGCGTTCCGGGCTCGGTGCGCTGCGGTGTAACGTCTGTTGGCAGCGGCGGCGGTTTGCTTTTCTCCTTCTGAGGCGCCATTTCCTTGGCGGAGGGCGGGCGGAGAATGCACATGGCCCTGCCGTCTCGAATGACTTTGGGCTTGGCCACGAAGCCCACCGTCACCGGCATCTGCTGCACCATGTCCTCCAGGGTCTGGTCCTGAGCATTCAGCACAGAGGGAAATAAAGACATAAAGCATTACATTATGAGGTGGGTTTTTTTTTTTTTTTTTTTTGACCATCGAGAACCAATCCAGTGGATCCTTATTGCTGTACTCACCAGGGCGACTGTGGAGGCCGTGCGTCTCGCCCGCAGTGTGATTCGCACGTGGTTCTTCTTCTCCAGCCAGCTCTGGACTTGTTTCAGCTTCGTCGAAAGGTCATGCGAGGCGATGTCCGAGGAAAAGGTGAGCTCCTTCACCTGAACGGCGGCTGGGCAAAGTGGGCAGAAAGTGCATATTGGTCCAAGTCCAATCATTATCAGCATGTGCACTTTGAGGACCGCCACGCGGAGTAGCTGAACACTAAAACAAAGTAACAAGAGAGATTCAATCCAACAGATAGTGTGCAAAGTTTACCAATGTCAATTGACATACCAATTAGAGACAACAAATACAAATCAATGCTAAATTGTGAACAACGTGGGAAGAGGGTACCAGAGGCTGTGTTTGGTGGGTGATACACGCTGAAAGGTTAATCCCATTTCAGTCGTTTTCTAAATGCCAATATCCACAATTAGGGCACACCAGATAGAGAAAGTTAGTGAGGTAACGATGCATGTTGGCTGTGTGTCATCATGTCTAATAAGGGTGCAGTATGCGAAGAACAGGAGGAAAAAAAAAAAGGAATCCAAAAAATCCATTATTAGGGGATGTGGGTAAAATGTAGCTATTAGTGAAATGCCCATTGAGAATATCTGTATTGAGTTGACGACACCTTCCACCATATGAGCCAAGTTTGATTTAAGACTTCTCAAGACTAATCGCTGATCGCTTCCCTGATTGTTTGGGAATCCATCTTGCCTCTCAATCACAGGTGTCTGAAAAGCAACATTTCTCAATGGAAGAGAAAAGTAGGGAGGACTGAGGAATTGGAGGAAGGGACTTTTTTTTTTTCTTGCTCTCTTCTGCTCACTCTCAAATCATACCTACAGCAGCTTTAATAACATGCTTTAATAATGTTTAACGTTAAGGGACTACCAATAGCACTGCACCTGAAAGATCAGCTCAAATCGCCACAGTGTGCATTCAACACAAGCAGTGAGTCCACTTCGGAAAAAACACAACACAAAAGCGCCACCCCCAAAATGTCAGCAACGCGTCAAGTACCGGGCTTGGCTTTCTGCTTCTCGCGCAGCTTCAGCTGCTCCTCGTGGATCTGCTTCCCGCTCATCAGTTGGTAGAGGGGCGGGTCGGCGGAGTCGTCCACCAGCACCAGCTTGAGGCCCTGCTCGTCCATGAGGCGGATGGCGTCGCTGCGGTGCATGTGGCCCAGGCTCTCCCCCCCCACGCCCATCACCTGCAGGTGCCGCTGGTGGATCTTGCGGCCAACGCTGCCGATGGAGGCCCTCGCATTGGGGTCTTGCTGCTGCTTCTTCTTCTTCGCGGGAGGGGGCGCCACGGCGGCCGGGGGGGTCTCCCCGGCCTCCGTTGAGAAGTGACACCCGGGGCCACGGAGGACACTCTTCTCCTCCCTGCACGATTGAAGAGCCCTGGGTGACGCGGTCCAGCTGAGGCCCGCTCGCCTTGCTGCAAGGCTGAAAGCCCAGCGAAGATGAGTGGCAGACATATCCTGGAGAGAGCGAGAGAGAGAGTGTGGACACAGTCAGAGACATTGACATGATATCTCAACAGATGGATGTTTTGTTGTTTATTGGCCCAAAATAAAACCTTTTGGAAGAGGTCGGTATAGGTACAATAGGTGATCATTTCGATCAATTATCATGGTTTTGTAAGTCACTTGTATTATTGCTTGTGTATTTATGAATCATCTCAGTTTATGCTGTATTATTACATTTCCAAATTCTGATTTATTTACTTTCCAATGCAAACAATCTGATGTTTAGCAGTTGCAGCAGAACAACAAAGCTCATGGTGTGTTCATCATATTAACCTTCCTGTCCTTGATTGCCCTAAATACCTTACACTCATCAAAACAACATTTTGTTAAACTTTAAAGTGAATGCTTAACAAGTAACGTGGCAGACAGTGAGAGTTCGATCTTAACTCTCTGTGAATGTGTTGACACGAATTACCCAGCACAATAGCATCGTTGCAAGAACAAACGTATTAGGCTACAACTGATATACTGTTGATGTTAGTCCAGTTGACCACTTGAGCGACTGCTTCAAGAGGACCATCGATCCAGCACTGCTGGTTCTATTAACATTATATGTTACGTCACATGTTACTGTTAATGCTAAGAGAATGTCAAATTGGACATCCTTTTCACACCAATACAGTCACTCACAATACGATTACACGGACGCTGACATAGTTTATCTGCATTGACGTTGCTGTGTTACTCACTTGTAGGTCAAACCTTCTTTCTACTCATGGTGATTCCACGGCGATCGACCTACTACCATTGGGGATCTTGCGCCTTCTTCTTCTCCTTTTTATTGAGTCCAAACAAAATGTAGGCGCATTACCGCCACCATCTGTACATAAGTATGAATAATGCGAATCCTAAATAAGTCATATTCGTTGTTTTATTTTCCTTTATTCTATTATTCAAAACGAATCTAAGCACAATAAAGTTAAACCATTTTTTTGTGTTACGACAAGGAGTTATACACCAATATTCTACAATATGAAACTGGGGGGGGGGGATTCATTTTAATGTCATCTTTTAGATCTACTTTTCATGTTTTAGTTAATATTTAAATTAAATAATGAAATGTAAACATTTTACTACAACCTTATTTCTCAAAAAACAAGGTTAGAACAGATCTTACCTTAGTAGGCCTACTGTAAAAAGTTAAACGTTTTTCGTTCATCCAGGATGTCTCTCAGCCTATAGCCACTACCAACTTCACACAAAGGTCATATAGTGTGCGTGCGTATCCGTGTGCGTGTGCGTGTGCGTGTGCGTGTGCGTGTGCGTGTTGTTTTGCGTTCCCTGAATGCAAATTATGTAAATTCATTTTCCTAGACACAGCGTGTGGTGTGTACTGCAGTGTTCTCAGTCTAGGGGTCTGTCACAGTTGCAGAGACTTTTGTTGCAATATTTATATTATTTGTCTGATACCGGCTGTTTTGTATTATGCTTTTATTATGAGTTTGTGTGTGTTATTGTTCAAATGTATTTGCTAAGCAAATTAAGAGTTGGGTCACATGGGTAAAGACACTTACTGTTAGGGATTTAAAAACAAGTTACATCAGCGTATGGTCAACACTTCTGATACTGTCGAACAGGTAAGGACTAAAACACTGGTTATACAGATGTCATATCATATGGATGTTGGATATATGGATGATGTTTCCTTAAATATATTGTAAAAAGTCTATTTGAGAATTTCAGCATCCATTGTTATACTATGCGTAATAAAATTAAATGTAGTCTTTGAAATATTCAGGGGTCGTATCATCAGAAGAAAATCATGGACCAAAATAAATGGCTGGCTCTGGTTTTGTTTGCGTCACACTTCGCTTGTGAGTAAACAACAACTTTTCATTAAAAAAATGGGATGGTTATACTTCAGCGATTCAGTATTTATAATTGGGTATTATTACTTAATGTAATCTTCTAATGTAATCTTCAATGATAAATGAAATGCTTATCTGGAGAAGTTGACTCATTTAATTGATTGGTTTTTCTATTCCCCAGCCTTGCCTTGCAAAGAATTCCAATGCATAAACAAGTCACAGACTGGGTTCTTTGTTTTAAAATCCTGCATGAAATGTGAGTGAGTTCTGTGAGTTCATAAAAACTATCAATCATCATCACCATTGGTGTTAGGCTACGTTATCTTTCCTTTCAAATATACTTTTGAGAAGGATGAACTAAATTGAGATAAATATTTTGTATCAATAACTTTCTCTCTCTGTTGCATTTTCCAAATGCGTCCCAGGCAGGGGCCAAAACAAGTTATGTTATAAGAAGCTGGACGATGGAATAAGGGAGGGTATGCACCCTATACACACATTTATGACTGTACTACTTTGTATTTTGTATTTTTTCCAACTTGAATGTGACAATGAACGTGTATTTCTTTATTTCATGATTAGGATCACTCCTGAAGATGACCGATGTGGATGGCAATTATCATCTAAGAATTGGAAAGTCCTTTTACAACAAACGGAATGTGTGTGTCCACAATGGCACCCTAGACCTTGGCGTTACCTGCTGTTCAGCCGCAGGTAGGGCTTTCACAGTTCCCCTCTGATTACATATAAGTATAATATAAATGCTGTATCAGACCTAT
Organism: Trisopterus minutus; assembly: GCA_027122715.1. Classification (NCBI taxonomy): domain Eukaryota; kingdom Metazoa; phylum Chordata; class Actinopteri; order Gadiformes; family Gadidae; genus Trisopterus; species Trisopterus minutus. The sequence goes on from JAOPUD010000098.1 coordinate 10,811,197, forward strand.
GAAAATAAATCTTCTATTTACAGTAAATAGCAGCATTCACTGTTTCAAGAAAAAGGAAACATGCAAAGCCCCTAGAGATGAAACGGAGGAAAACTGTGAGAGACTGTTCAAAGGTGTGTATAGGCCTACCTCAAACTGGAGGGAAGATACAACGTATTAAAGTAAACTTGGAGTTAAGAGAAATAGTTAGAGTTGGTCTTTGTTGTGCGTGCTAATTGTGATGGGTAATCAGTTTCATTATGGACCCTATGTCCGTACTGCTTTGTTATTGTTGTTTTTTTAGGTAAACTTGGCAAGAGTTTCTACTTCATCAAAATAAACAAAACATCAACCCAATGCTATATTTGTAAGAATAAAGGGATGGTACCTGCAGAAGAAATATCAGAAAATCTGGACGATGGGGAAGAAAATGACCCTGCTAAGGCTGTGTAAGGACCCTTTAAAAGTGTGGACGTATAGGCAGGTTGTATTTATGCACAGGCTTTTATAAAAAAAAGTATCATAATAATAAAAGGGATAATAATAATAATGATAATGATTATAATAATAATGACGATAAAGACAATAATAATGATGATAATAAAATTGTCCCATTTCTTTTGTGACAGGGAATTGATGAATCGTTTGGGCTCATTCCTTTCTAATATGAATGAGTCTTCGGCCCGTGTGTCTATCGGTGCCACCAAGGGTGTCATCGTGAAACAAGATGAGCAGGAAATCGATGAGATTAGGGAGGTCTCTGTTGGCTACGGCTGTGGGGAAAACAACGATATGCTAGTGAGTGTGCATATTATGATCCGACCTTGCGCATTTATGTAACTGTAAAGGTTATATCTCAATTAGGTTCCTGTAATGTTATTTTTTTGTTATTAAAATTTCATTAATGAAAACATCGTTTTATAATGTGCTGGTTTCAGATTGGAAGTTAAATTTCTTACAGTATTTCACATCCACAATCTGTCACGCAATTTTTGCATTAATGGAATCCTCATCCATTCACATTAAGGTACTGTTTTGTTGTCCTGTGCGTTGCCCCACAAAACACTTTCCCATTGACAATTTATCTGTGACATTTCACAGACTGCAGATGATGAAGAATTTCTATCTACCTGTGCAGGATCTGTTTTGATCTCAAAAGAAGCATTTGAAAATGCATACAACAAAACCAATGTTCCGTTTGCAGGTATTTTCCGGTTCAACAATATGGATAAGGTAAAAAGAAAAACAAATACAATAAACCGACGAGATGCAAAATCTATTGTTATTTTTCTATTCATTTTTTTTTTTCTGTTCACAGGATGAGATGAACAGCAGTGTCTTGCTCAACCAGGTCATAGCAATTGACATGGGGACTGCCATAACCAATCTCAATCACAGAATTAAAATCAATTTCCGTAATGTGACAGAGGTAGGCCATGAAGAGTGCTTAAATATATATATGTATATATCTTGAATTTATTCATTCATCATGTTTTATTTCTAGGAAGGGATACCATCTTGTCGTTCGTGGAATGGTGAAGGTATTTTATTTTGTTTTCCACTCTACTTTCTTTGAATTATCGCTGCATTATTTTTCTCCAAAAGCTTTAAAATGCATTCTGACAGAAGCATATGGCAGTTGTTGTTTAGTGAGATGAAAACATCTTAACTCTACGACTGTGCAGGTAGTCTGCCAACCTGGACAGAGAATGGATGTGACACAAAAGTGACTGGGGACAATATTTCATGCCTGTGCTCGCACCTGACATTCTTTGCTGTGATCATGGTGGGTTGTTGAGTCTACATATCAATATACTTTATATTAGCAACCTCGAGAACATTGCCCTGGATGGATTTGACCTTACCGCTTAATTCTTGAAAAACTTTGTTCTTAGAAATTTGAATAGGTTAAATAGCTGCACTAGAAACTTAACATAGTGCAGGATTAACAATCAGTATCACCACTGGTACTAATTAACTTGCTTTCCTCAAAATATATGGCAATACAATTACTATATTATATGATGCAATGTTTTTACAGTCTCCACTCAACAAAACAACAATCTCGGCAGCTGACCTAAAGTCCCTCAACTACATCACCTACATCGGATGTGGCTTGTCGATTTTCTTCCTGGGCATAGCTTTCTTCATGCATTTTGTGACGAGGTAACCATAGTGATTGCATATTAATGAGTGGCCGTCAGAGATTTTATATAAATTTGAAAAAGTAAAATAAGTTGTTATATAAGTCAATACATTTATAAATAAACATATTACAATATAAAAACAATAACAGTTCAGACAGTTTTTACATTAATATGCATAGCATGGAGAGTGGGTTGAACTTGAAAAATTTTTAAGTCACCAAATAAATAAATAATAATAATAATGTTTTGAGCGTATCAAAAGCGTTACAAAATATGAAAACATATTTTCGTTATGATGATATAAATCAATGATAACTACAATAATAGAGAAAAAGAACAACAATGACCATGCAGGGTAGCTAAATGTACGTAGTGTTGATCCCCTACAGACTGTTGTGGCTGTTTGGTATGTAAATGTGGAACCTATGGAAATGATGAATGTCAAAGGATGCTAGAACAGATTAGAACTCTGGTGGAACTTCTGCCCTGGTTGTACTAGTTTTGTCAGTCGTTTTAAACACCATCCATCTATCCGTCCAACTTCTTACATCCTCCATCACTGGGAGTTAGGGTTGTGGTGGCAGTCGGGTAAAAAGAGCAGTCCAGACGCTACACTCCAGAGCTTTCTGGAGATCCGTGTGACAAAGCTCAAGAGGGCAATATCTTTGATCTACAAACAACAAAGATGACAGCGTTCTGCTACCACACCGGAGTCCCATACCGATTCTGAACACTCTGGGCGAATCCCATCCAGCCGATGCCTTGTGACTGCCGAACTTCCTCCCCACCTCCGTGTCTTCTGCCACAACGTCCCACGAGTTGAGTTCTTGTTCCTCCTTGGGAAACTAATTCTAGACTCTGGGCCACCACCCCAGCTGCAGTCTTTTTATGGCGGATACGCATCAGCCTTCTCAGGAGTACCGCCAGCCGGCCAGAACCAGAGGGCCTCTATCTTACGGCTGACGACCTCTCTCACCAACTTTGACCACCAACAGGTTATTGGGTTGCCATACTGCTTTCAGAATTTAGGTTAGGAACAGGGTCTATTCATACATTGTATTCCCAACCTTATCCTGGTGAGAGTTGAAATCCAAAGTTCAAAATGTCCTCCACCAGGCCTTCCTCTGGATCATCCTCACAATGTGCCTGGGCTCACCGGGCCTGTCCACTGGTTTTCATCAGATTTAACTCAGTTCCAGATGGATGTGGATTTGGAGAACTACTTATTTGTCCCAAGGACCATGTCCACTTTTGACAACCTTGTGTTAAAAAATGGTGGTTGTCATGGGCAAGGCATGGCGAGCACAGAATAATAATCCAATAAAAAGCCCCTTGTACGTTACTGTTAAGTAAAGCCATACTGCCTAATCCATGTATCAGCCAGGAGATGGAGCAATGACCTGTGCCCTACCCACCTTTTCCAAGAAGGCTGCATATTCTGAAACTCCAAAAACTTAAAATCCTGAGAACGAAGGCAACCATTGGACGATGCAGTGCCAAGATGGTGTGTTAAGTACAATGTTGATTGAAATTCTAGGTGGAACCCTTGAACCTCCAACCCTATCTCTCCCTAGTTCACCTGGGCTGACTCTACCAGGTAGCTTACAGCTCCATACCACACGGCTAAGGTCTTAAGAACTTACAGTCCAGTCAAGGCCATGATCCAGGAAGGTATATTTATGCTAATAATAGGTTAATTCATATGTACTGTTCATATATTTATTCCTAGGAGGACCAAGGCCAGCAAGAGCAAAGACATCCTTATTCAGCTGATGATTGCCTTGTTCCTGCTCAACCTCTCCTTCCTGACCAACAAGTATGTTGCAAACCTCCACAGCACTGAGGGCTGTCAGGCAATGGCAGCCTTTATGCACTACTCTATGTTGGCAACCTTCACATGGTTTGCCATGAATGCCTTTCACCTCTGGCAGAACTTCTGCTATGGCGATAACATTTCCATCCAGCGTTACATACTCAAAGTGTCTGTCACAGCCTGGGGTGAGTTAAATTTTCTCCATTGTTATTGACAATTCTTTTGGTTTGAGAGTGATAGTCAAAAGTATAAAATGAGTCATGATTATGGAGGAATGTATGGATTTATGGAAATTGGATGTTGTCCTCCTCTCTAACTCTAGCAATTCCAATTGTATTGGTGGTTACCCTATTAATTCTGGGCAAGTATGGAGAGCTAGCCATTCCTTCAGATGGCCATGACACTACCATGTAAGTATAAGACCTACATGATTTTCTTGGGGTAAATGTCTATGGGGGTTGTGTGTGGATGATATATATATTTTTTAATTTTCTAACATCAAGAACTATATACAAATACAAAAAGTGAACTATATATGGGGTTCTAGTCAGCGTGCTAACACTATCTATTCCATGCAAAAGATGCTGGATGAAAGATGATAAGATCCAATACATCATCAACATCCCCTTCTACGCCGTGGTCTTCCTCTTCACCTTTTCAACACTCATTGTCATCCTATCCTGGCTCTGCATGACCAAAACATCTCGAGCAGTGAATGTCCAAAAGGGCCGTAGCAGGGCAGGCATCTGGAGTGTCTTTGGACTGTGCTGCACTCTGGGCGTCACGTGGGGCATTGCGTTCTTTGCCCATGGTGCCCTGCGGCTTCCCTCCTACTACATCTTCACCATTCTCAATTCTTTCCAAGGTATGGTTACATTTTCAGAATAATCCAAAAGTAACTCTCTGTGTTAGAGAGGAGTGATGCAAGACATAGGTAGGACACCAGGTGCTCTCTGGATCTCCTTTCATCATAACCTGGTTAATCTAACCAAAACATTGGCTATTTTAATGAATGAAAACAGTTTGAACCTTTAGATATAAAATATATGAAATAAAACAATGGTTTTAAACAGCCGCACTGCTCTTCAATTGCCAGTACTAAGCAATGCACTTTACAAGTTGAAAGGCATGTATTTCGAATAAACGCCCTCATAGCACTTCTCTGTAAGCAAATAAAAAAAATGTCCTTTGAATGAACACAAAAGAGAACCTTTGATGAGCTCAGCCACAGATACCATCAAGGAAAAGATCTGGAGTAGACCAACCTGATCCCAATAAGCTGGCCAACAGATGCTGTTATGTTGTTTTTTCCCCACGCAGTGTTTGAGTAACATTGTTCCCCTTCTCTTAGGCTTTTTCCTTTTTCTTTACTACTACAAGACCAGCCAAATGGTAGCTGAAGTAAAGACCTCCGATAGCAGCAGCCAGAAAATGACCGATGTTACTGAATGATGCAGGCGCCTGCCCATTTTCCCCTTCGTGCTCATGATGGCTTTTGTCCTGCTGTGTTGTATGAGGCCCTACTCAAATGACCTGGGTTCCGTTACCACCCGTTTGAAACGCTATCACTCGATTGAATTGCTCATTGGCCCAATGATATTATCCATTGAATCGAGCGATAACACTTGAATCACGTGCCACTACTCACTTTATGCCTTGTGATGACAACACCTCCCCATCAGCTACATCAGCGGCAACGATTTAACCGATTTTGAGTTTGATTTGTTTATAATTGGATTGGTCAATGTGTTGTGTAATTTGTCATGTATTGCATGTTTTTTAAATAGGCTATTGATATTGTGTGGTAAATGTGCAGCTGTTATGCCGATAATTGTGGTCTTGATAATAGAGGGAAGTAAAATTGTAGGATAAATAGTAATTGGTGGGCAAGTTTATTGATGGTCAATACATTTTACCATCTTTATAGTCATAGTAGTTTGTTGATGGCTTATCATTTGTTTGCCTAGTAAGAACTTTTGAATAAACTGTTGCTAAAATACATTGCGTTGGTCATTATATATTATATGGCTAGAGCACAGCCACTAATACTAAGCCATTTGCTAGCCAAGCCTTACTATCTATTGACCTAAATGGTTTGACATAATTGTGATACACCATATATGCTTGCTGATGTTAAGTTAGTTTATATATTGTTTATATATATATATATTTTTTGTTTATATATATAAATTGTAATTGAGCCAAAAATAAAGTTGTATGAAAAAGGAATCCTCCATTTTGATGCATTTACAATGCTACTGCAAGAGATAATTAGTTAAATATAAATACTACACACTTAATTTATGACGATTTATTCTTGAATTTTAGTGGAGTGATTAACTTCCCATTCCTTGAAACACTTGTATTGTGCCATAATGATTCATAATTAGACTGATTGTTTTCAATGTTTTCACCTGATTATATTGACACATAGACATTAGACCGATAATAGGCTCCCTCTTGGATGTTTGAAAGGCTATTGATGAACATTAGTGCAGTAAGCAGTCTGCATGTCTGGTAGGTATAGTACATAACCCCTGACAGACCTTGACTAGACTATTGTACACTGTCAGTGACAATTATTTCTTATCTCTGAATCTCATCTGTCCTGCTAACACATCGAAACCAGCTCCATCTGTTCACTTTGGCTGGGTTCCAATCATAGCTTGCTTCGCTTTTGCTTGTAACTGAAGTATTCGCAACAGTGAAATGTTGCTGGCTCAAGGTTTTTCATGTCATATGTGAGAGCAATATGGACAATATTCTTAATTTAATTCAAGCATTCTCTCTCTTTTCAAGACGCCTCTGGAGACATACATTTGGAGACCCTTGGCATCTAGGCTGTATAGTATGTATCGTAGGGTGTCAACCCATTCCAAGCTAAGGAAAACATAGAATAAAGTTTTTTTTTAAAGATAAAAATTATAGAAACCTGCCCTTTAATTTGCATTAACAGTTACAGTATATTCACAAATTTGAGCAATTTTTTAAATGTCAAAAGCTATTGAAATCCATAAGATAATACATTGGATGAGTTTCGATATAGAGTTTATATAATATTTGTCATTCCATATAGGGGGATGAACTGGCTGTAGCCTAAAATGATAGTATTGTCTATAAGGGCAATAACAATTAAAATCCGCCCTGTAGTATGTCCTGGTGCAGCTACTGTAGGATGTGTGTTGATGTAGGTCGGTGGACGAAGCAGTAATACATTATATAGGCCTACATATATGGTCTGTGCCTATTACAGTCGAAATGGTGGACATCTCGAGTGAGTTTAAAACCAAAGATCAAACTGAAAGTCGTTCAGGCAGCAAATCAGCTGGTCGAAGACTTTAAAGGCGTATTTTATGCTACATCGAAATGTTATTCCGATTTGGAGTTATTCTCACTCCGGACTGCTCGGATGTCGAAGTACTTTTATCAGGTTCTCGGTCCGAAATGGGAAGTTGGGATCCAAACAAAGCTATTCAAATGAGAGCGACGCAAGTGGTTCTGTCAAAACACGAACCTTGTCTCTGGATCGGCGAAGTGCAGCTGTCACAACCGTACACCGAAAGTGCCTGGTTCAAATTCATCAAACGCCTTCGAGGCAGTTACATCTGGGAAGGTAAAGTCTAAATAAATCGTTTTCTTAGTGCATTATTTGGCTATTGAGGCCAAAATATGCAACATCGAGCATATTTGTGCATTTGATAAAAAATATGAAGTGATTGTTTTTGTAATGTGTCCGTGAATCCACACGATGTCAGTAGAGACACGCTGTCGCGCATTATTTTTCCCATTCGACTTTTTGATGAGTTGCAATTTAGATGAAGTGTAAACCATAATAATGATATAGACAGCTTCTATTTGCACATTAGCTGGATTACTCTTTTTGATCCAATCTACCAATACACTGGATATTTCCCTAAAATATATATTTTTCAGTTTGATCATTTTTGCTCAGGTTATAAGCCAATATTGACATTCTAAAAATTTTAATAGGCCTTATAGTTATTATTTTTTAAAGGCACCGGCCCCCACCATGACAGATGCTGTGTGTATGATGGAACGAACGTGGTCAACGGAGTGTACTGCCACCCCCTCGGCCACTGGATCGACGAGACGGGCCACACGGACGAGATGAAGCACACCACCAGCTTCTACTTGGGCGTAGCTGACGAGAAGGCGATGCATTTCTCCAGGTAATACACAGACAAAAGCACCACAACACGGATGTGGAACCACTAGTCGGCTTCAATTACGACAATGACACGCATCTCGTTTATGTGAGTATAGATAAACCACTGTGCAGGGGTCAAGTTGAGTAGTACTTCTTTCTTTTTTAAACAATGTAAGACCGCGGGGGCACAAAGAAGCTTAGAGGTAATTAAAGCAGACCGAGCGTTAGAAATGATTCAACCTCATTACTGAATCTTCATAAAGGGGTGTTGCTGCGTTACCCCACAATGTGCCTTGCAGCCTGTGAGTTGCAGACACTCCAAACTTCCTCTACCACTGTGATGAAATAAGAGGCTAATTACCAGCCCTTGTTTCAGCAGCATTTGTGCAGTGAAACCCACTTTGGCACTGAATGAAATCCTGCTGGAAAATAAATGAGGTCCCTCCAGGCCAGAGGGCCGTGAGAGGGGATGGCTCCGTGACTAGGACACCGGGTTGATGGATCTTGCCGGTTTCTGTATTTTTATCCTTAAAAAAGGCCTAAACTATAGAAATCAAATCCAAACCTTGCAGGGCAATTGACCATCCAAATCTCAAGATTCTATTGAGGATATATCAATCCGTTTGAAAGATACAATTACTTTTAATGAATACCAACTCCTCTGATGAGCTTGTCCTCATATCCCCCTCTTCACAGTAATGCGTTGTAAGTGAGGCATTTGGGAAGATGATCTTAGTGCCTTCTTAAGTTACAGACAGTATTCAGTTGGAATGGCTGTATTTGACCTGTTTATGTTTACCATACAAAGTGTCCCTAGATCTTTGGGGCCTGTGGTCGGATACGCGTTAGAGAGAGAGAGACAGAGAGAGAGAGAGAGCACTGACGTCTCTTTAATTTGTGTCTGAAACCCTTAACTAGCTTTGTCAAGGAAATGCGTTGAAGCAGGGGGCGAGCCGACCCACCGCCTCTATTAATAGCTATTTAAATGAGGGTCCCCAGACGGACAGGTGTGGCCCTTAAGCGTCATACACACTAACCTCGTAATTTGTTTTGAAAAACACTTCTAATTCCCTGCACTGCTGCCTGCTTGCTCATGCTCAAGTGAAGTTAAGTTAAGGATTACATGGAGATCCCCCCGAAGACGCTCTTGCTAATCTTCATTAAGCTGTTATTTGTGTCTGTGTGTATGTGAGGGGAGGGGGATCTTTGATTGTGCAATGTGAACAAGCGTGATTAAGCAGGTGGACGTAAGTAAAGTAATAAAATAAATATAATCACATTTATTGAGTTTTGGATAATGTCTGCAGTGACCAGCCCATTATAATATAACTGTACACCTGAGATACTTAAGAACATAAGACACAAAGAGAGAGAAAGACACACAGTGGATGGGATCCGACTATTACCTATAATTAATTTAGCAGGTCGTCTTATCCGTAGTCCGTCTGAGAGATGGCAATCGAAAAAGAACAAAAAACTCACAAAAAAAATTTTTTGACCCCTGGTAGTCCGGCCGGAAAACAGACAGAGTGTCGACCGC
>JAOPUD010000098.1:11096223-11116036 GCA_027122715.1 Trisopterus minutus
GTATTTAGACCGAACCGACCTCTCAGACTGCTCATCATCTCGTATAACCTGTTAACTTTTTGTCATTGAATAAAACCGAGGCTTTTTACGCCGATATAGTCCATCCTTTCTCCGTCTCAGTTCCTCTGATCCCGCCAGCAGTCAGACCCCTTTTTTCCCAACAATAGACTGACTTCCATAGGCCTACATAGCAAAGAGCGATATACCTGAAGAAGGTTGAAGCACGGATGTGGCCTATCTATCTTCTATATGAAGCAGTACCCTCAGCTTCATCCTAATCCCCAAATGTAGGTATCAAAATCACAAAAAGCCTGAGAAAAGCTCTGATAAGCCAAATTAGCTGTTTTGTCACCAGTACACCCATTTACATGAACAGAACTATTACTGTATTATTATATTTTCATTGAAACTTTGTTATATAAGTGTTTAAAGTAAACACAATTAATAAATGACAAATTCATAATCCACTAAACTTTGTTTTGGTATGTACTTTAATGACAGTAGCATATATGAAATAATATATAAAACTCATCTGGGCCAATAAAGTTCCCCCATTTTCATAGAACGGCTTGTGGAGTAGGCTGCGATGATGCGGATGATGATTATTTGCTCATTTTCTGATCAAGGTTTTTGTATTTGTCTCAGGTCTGCAACTTGTAAACAAGTTGATTCTCCACCCTGGATCGGAGCTTCCTGTTACCCGGTCACCACCTCCCCCGACACATGACAGGCCTCGCCAGGTTCAAGGGCCCCTGCCAGTATGACGTGGCATCCGTTCGCTGTCTCTGGCAGAAGGTTCTACTACTACACGTTCACTGCACCAGGCCAATGCACATTAGGCTTTCGCACAGCGATCTAATGAAGGCCGTAAGTAGAGTCTTCGCAGGCACGTAAGCCACGTGGATGAACACTCGGCTGGTTTGACGAGCATGCTGCTGGAAATCAGCCGCTTACTCATCTGTCTAAATACAATTAGCGTGAACCGTAAGAGGACTTGGACATGCTCGTGGCTCAGCTTGGTCTAAAGGAAAATAAATGCTGTAACCTATAGAAGCTTAAATGTGGATTTCCATAGCCTTGTAAAATAATGGTATTCAATTATTTCCTTGAGACCATGTTAGGTATGTGCTGTAAGAAAGGGCCCTTGTAAGTATGATATATAAAAGAATCCTCCTATGGAGACACGATAAAAAAAAAAAAAAAATTGTCATCTGCGAGATGAGTTGTCTCCACGCTTAAAACGGTCAACTACTTCTGGCTGTACATATTTCTGCACGCCCCCTTGGAATAGAGGTGGGATAGACAGATGGGAGCTCATTAGGGTCAGTCTTATGGGGGCTTTGCGCTTTGCTTGTTTGTGCACACAATTAGCAAAGGGAGACTTAGGGGCTTGACTTAGCTGAGGTCCACCAAGACTACAGGTCCATGCTGATGCTGTTCTGTCAAACCAATGATTTAATCTTGTTCACTCACCTTTCCGACCTTCCATTTGGAATCTGTTTTATTCTTTTTTACAATTCAGGTATAAGCAGATTCAAGTCCAATTGACCATTTGACCATTGACCATTATTAATTTACAGTGAATACAAAATGGAAAACTGAAAAGCATCTCCATACCATGGTAACTCTTCAAGAGTAAGGAAGGTCTTTAAGTGGTTTTCAAAGCAAAAAAGAAAAAAAGGCTTGTTTGCCAATTTGAAAGACATAATATCCAATGAGAGTATATCGCTGTTGTGGACCACTGTAAATATATTTTCCAAGTTTCCTTACCTCTTCCAGTAATTTTCACTACCTAACCAAGTGACTCATCCTGAACCATATGGATGACATGAAGCATCTTAAAATTAAACAGTTTTGTAGATGAGTGGCCTTCAATATATTATCATCACTGCCGCTTAATTGTCATTGTTCATAGTCCATACATTGATCAAGTCACATTAAATATAACAATAAGCACTTATAGTCCTTAGCGTTGATTGACCAAATAAAAGTTGGTCAATCTTGCAACTATTCCCAACTCATTAACTAGGCCATATATGTATTTATATCTATATATCTATATCTATAGATATAGTTATAGATATAGAGAGAGACAGACAGAGAGACAGAGAGGGGATAGAGAGAGAAAGAGAGGGATGGAGTGAGAGAGATAGAGAGAGAGAGAGAGAGAGAGAGAGAGAGAGAGAGAGAGAGAGAGAGAGAGAGAGACAGAGAGACAGACAGCGAGAGAGATGGGTAAGCAGGAGTGTGACAGTGGCTGCTGACTAAGTAATCCTCTTTGGACCATTCACTCCTGAAGCTCTTCTTTGTAGCAATCCCTTGACTTGACCTTATGAGTTGCTCCCAATTGTAGCAGGTTGCTAACTACAACTCTCAACAACATATGTATCTTATTCTTCCTGAAGGGGATTCAGGAGAAGTGGATTATGCACGGGTTACTTTCCAAGATAGATATCCACTATTGCATTTGGCCTTCGGACATAAGCAGTGGAAACACGTGATGCACAGAATGCAGGTTTGTTTTTGTTGTTTGTTGTTTCCCCTCTCTTGCAGCTACTATGTACAGCGTGATGATATTTTTTGTAATTCATGTTATTCTATGCAACATCAACTATTCAAGTTGGAAGATCCCATGTATTGTGTAACTTTTTTATAGTGTATGGACACATTGGCATTGAGAATAGCTCACTTGCTCATCTGTTGGGAATATTGGTTACACCTAATAGGTTTAGGTAGTTGTAGTTAGCCATCCGCCATGCAGCGTCATCAGTATACCCTGCAACAAATAGACAACTAACAGCAAGTCTGTCATGAACTTTGAGTGATCAACAACATCTTAATTCAACTATTTAGATACTTCAAGTTCATTCACTAGCCGAACAAGGCAGGCTAGCTGAACAAGGCAGAACAAAGACCAGCGGCTATTCTCCTAATCACAATGGCTTGTTAAACGTGGTAACATGTGTGGATGACTTTCATTTATTCACTTTAAACCAAAGCTTGATAGTGCATTTGTGAAAACAAAGGAAAGCAGTCATGGGACAGTGGAGTACATAAGTGTGTTTCAGGGGGGTGGGGGCTAAAAGGTCAACGTTAATACAGCCAGAAGGACAGAAAGTTTATCTCTGAGAATTAGTCAGCTCAGGGGTTGACCTGACAACCCGCTCAGTTGCCAGCAAAAGCCCCCTAAGGCTGTAGGCACGTGGTTCCGCCCACAGATACACCGACGTGTATAAACACTACAAAGGAAATTGTCTTTTTACCGCTATGCAGTGTTATTATTTATGCCAGTGTTGAGGACAGGATTTATGAATAGAGTTGAATTTTGGCTTGAGATCCACCCCATAGGTATAAGAAAAGGCTAAAAAAGGTTTGTATAAATAACAATAATGTATGTATGTATAATAATCAAAAGTATTCAAAATGGACTCCATGTATGTTCATCATTAATGTTCTTTCCTCTTTAATCGTCTTTTTTGTAAACCTTATCTGTAATACATTGTGAAATCTGCTACATTGATTGTCAATTGCAAAACACATAAATAACTGCTGCATAATGCCATGTCTTTTAGGCTTGTCATTTAGCAAATGTGCTACTATACTATACAGTATAGTGTATCTCTGTAGATACGCTACATCAAACCTAGGCCACATTGCTAAACATGGCTTATGGCTTGTGAAAGTGTCTCCCCTTTTTCTTGCTCAGACTACTTTGACCTTCTGAGCTGAGACCTACAGCATCGACGGGTCATTGAAGGGCATCATCATGGTGACCTTTGCAGAGACAACAATGGTCTCCCCCATGGAGCTTCGCGAGCCCACCTGCCACATCATCCCGCTGTCCCCCGGGCTTCGGCGGAAAAAGATGATGTGGCAAAAAGCTGTGAAACACATCATCATCCAGAAGGAGCTGAATGTCCAGGTGAATAACAACAACAACAACAACAACAAACAACAACCTCACATACTTAGATGGACAGCCGCAGACCTCGCGTTAAATCATTTTAAGGAAAATGTCAGGTCCTGTGATTCCTGTTTTGTGTGCTATAAGTGTATGACTCTACAACTTAAACCTGCCCGCCCACGTTTTCCGATGAGCAGCCTCTAGTGGTTCCAGTTATAGTTTGTAGTTCTACAGTTGGAGATATATATTTGTAAGGTTCCCAATCAAACGATTTATGAAGAACAAAGCCCTGAACGGATTGCGCCCTGGATGGGCGCGTTGTACTCTTCTGAAAGTGTTCTGGTTCATGTACAGCTGCATGCATTTGAACTGTGCAACTCTCCGCAGGTGGGCGTTGAACCCGCGCCCAAGATGTTCGTGACGGACGCCTACATCGAGGCCATCAACCAGCAGATCCGCCACAAGGCCTCGCGCGGCTCCAAGCGGCGTTCCTCCGCGGTGCGCATGTTCCCCGCCCAACGGAGCTCCTCCACCCCACACATCAGCCCACTGGCGGGCAGCTACGTCAGCGACGCGGACTTCTTCGTGCGCTGGGGCCACACCGTGCGCGGCGTCTTCATCCCCACCCTGAGGCACACCTTCAAATCCAGAGACCTGGAGAAGCTGTACCAGCAGCACCTGTCCCACCAGCGCCGCAGCTCGCTGGCCGTCACCAACATCATCGACGCCGTGGCCAAGCTCCACGTCCTGGTGCTGTACCTGGCGCTGGCGCCGGAGGCCTCGCCGGAGGGCCACCTGCGCGGGTGGCTCACGGGCCTCTTCATGGCGCTCGCCGTGACCCTGTGCGTGGTGGTGTTGACCTGCAGGGCCTCCATGTCGCCGCGCTGGCTCCGTTACGCCGGCCTGGCCAGCTGGCTGTCCCAGTCCGCGCAGGCGCTGGGGGGGCTGGTGTACGGGATGGAGCGGGACCCCTCGTGGTACGTGCTCTTCACGCTGTTCGCCACGTACACGCTGCTGCCGCTGCCCCTGCTGTGGGCCCTGTGCGCCGGCGCCCTCACGTCGGGTCTGCACCTGGGAGCGGAGGCGGCGCACTGCTACCACGACGCCGGGCTTTTAAGAAAGGTGGGATCCTCTGAAGGGACAGCGGTGTTGGTGTTTTTTTAGTTCTCTCTCTCTACTCTTAAGGCTTAGTTACGGTTCCACGTTGACGCAACGCAAGGGGGTTTATGGACCCCGTTACGTCCTCGCGGACCCTCCTTGCGTCCACCGCAAGGGGCCTGACGCGCGCCTCCCAAAAAAATGGTATCCTTGCGTGGAGGCGACGCAGCAGCAGAGCGTCCGTGTGGTCATTGCGTTGCGTCGACGTGGGACTGTGAGTGAGCCTTTAGATCCCCTCCAAAAGGTCTGCATACTGATTTACACTGATGGAACGGAAATTGAACTGTGGATCCCATCTAGATCAGTTGTTTATCATTTAGACGGGAGTTCAGTTATGTATTATCTCCTGTGTTTAATTGTCATCCCACACAGGTGTTTGCCAAAGGCCTGCTTTACTTTGGGATGAACACAGCAGGCTTATTCATCCACTATCTGACAGACCGGTCCCAACGGCAGGTTTTCCTTGAGACCCGCCGTTGCATCGAGGGACGCCTGAAACTGGAGATAGAGAACCAGAGACAGGTAGGTAGCAGGCCAGCGTGGAGGACCTACTCTGATAAGATAGGTCTATGATTATGTATCACTTACCAATTTGGACATTCAGTCACATTGTTGTGGAAATTGGTTTGGTATTCATGACCAGTGTATTCTTCTTTTACTTTTCCTGACCAAGATAGAGTGTGTGATTCAGTGATTCACCCATGCGTTCTGTTTTATCTGAACCAGGAGCGTCTGGTGCTCTCCATCCTGCCTTCCTTCGTTGCCTTGGAGATGATAGCTGATATGAGCACTTTAGGGGATGAGCTGAGTACACAGGAATTTCACAAGATCTATATCCACCAGTACAAAGATGTCAGGTATATTTACACACACACACACCCACGCAGAAACGGCCACTTACACACACACACACACACACACACACACACACACACACGCACATGCACAAACACAAACTAACATGCACACACAAGCACACACAGAAGCACACAGTAGCACACAGTGGCACACATACACAGTCATACACTCATACACAGTCATACACACGTGCACAAACACTTACTCATGCCACTATACACACACGCACATGTGCATGAACACACACACACATACACACGTGCACAAACACGTGCACAAACACTTACTCATACCACTATACACACACGCACATGTGCATGAACACACACACATACACACGAGCACAAACACTTACTCATACCACTGTACACACACGCACATGTGCATGAACACACACACAAACACATGCACATTCTTTCTCGCTTTCTCTCTCTCCCTCTCTCTCTTTCAAACACGCACACCCACACAACATGCGTGCACACACACAAACACACTCTCTTTTTTCCTCTCTCTCTCCCTCTCTATCTGAATAAACGCACATTCACACACACACACACACACACGCACGCACGCACGCACGCACACACACACGCACGCACGCACGCACACACACACACTCACAATAATGAAATCTCTCTTCTCCGCAGTATCCTTTTTGCTGATATCAAAGGCTTCACCCTGCTGTCCATGAACCTCTCTGCTCAGGAGCTGGTCAAAGTACTCAATGAATTGTTTGGCCGCTTCGATCGGCTAGCAGAGGTATGGATATTTAATTACAGACAAGCGGGCAACAAACTTGTAATATGATTTTAAAATAAGGTTATTAAAAAAGATGGGCAATCAGAAATCCAGTAAAGTGATCGCATACTTAAATAGGTTTATGAAAAAAGAGAGGGAACTTCAACATAAGAAAATCTCAACAAATGTAATAAAATTACATTTAGGCCTCACCAGATCAGCCTTATCAATGCTCCGCTGGCTTCTTTGTATCTTCAAACAGGAACACCATTGTATGCGGATAAAGATCCTGGGGGACTGTTACTACTGTGTGTCGGGGGTCCCTGAGCCCCAGCGGGGCCACGCCCGCCACTGCGTGGAAATGGGCCTGGCTATGATCAGCACCATCCGGTCAGCCCCTCTCCCATCTGCTGCCGCACTAATGGACCATGACGACAAGTCATGGTCATATCCTTAAAACCCCACTTCATTCGTCTTGAACATAAGAAAGAACAGGATCCGAATAGTGGCTATGTACGCAGTAGCGATGTTTACCACAGTGTTGTACAGAGAACTAAAGTAACATCATCTCTCAGCATTTGTCTCCGCTGCAGATTGCTCTTGTCTTTATTTCTGTAGCCTGGTAACAATTCACTTCACACACATGATTAAGGCACATTGAAAAAGTTGGAACGTCACCCAGTTGTCTCATTAATCAACACAGCGTATTCCTATGGTTTTCCTTTTCCCGTTCAGGCTCGTGAGGCAGCAGCTCCACCACGACGTGGACATGCGGATCGGGATCCACTCGGGCTCGGTGCTGTGCGGCGTGCTGGGCCTGCAGAAGTGGCAGTTTGACGTCTGGTCCTGGGACGTGGGCATCGCCAACATGCTGGAGGCTGGAGGCATCCCTGGGTGAGTGCGCGCCGGAGGGCCCGGGGTGTTTGCGTCCGTAACAAGGTGGCCACCGTGAGTGATGGCTCCTGTCGCTGTGTTACTATGTGGACTCATGTTATGCGGTATCGTTTGGAGTGTAGGGATGGTTCATTCAGTGATTTCATTTTCTGTGTTGAGGATTTCAATTGAGTTTAAGCAGATGTGGTCAGGTTGAAATTGCCTGGCAGAGGACGCCCACAGCTGTAACGAGTTG
This sequence comes from Trisopterus minutus, assembly GCA_027122715.1. Taxonomy (NCBI): domain Eukaryota; kingdom Metazoa; phylum Chordata; class Actinopteri; order Gadiformes; family Gadidae; genus Trisopterus; species Trisopterus minutus. The sequence goes on from JAOPUD010000098.1 coordinate 11,104,011, forward strand.
TCTTGGATCTTGGTCTTGGTTCGGACTCGATAAACCAATGGCTTAACTTTGTTTTGAGCAAGGTGGTCTTTTTAGTATTCGAGGGCTGGCTTTTTCCTAAAGGGGATACAAAGTTCTTAGAAAAGATGTCTGTTAAGGTTTCAAATCAACACCTTATGTACTGGCCACTGTAGAAATAAACGCATGTACACCACAGTAGGAAATTAACGAATATGAGCATCATCCACTAATACAAATGAGTTTCTCTGTGGTGGAATATCTCGGTAATGTAACACGAGACAAGGCGTATCTCAGCCCCTTTCAGTGTTTGGTTTCCGGCCCAGGCACTTTGTCAAGATGTTCTGCTATAACATAATGGGACTACTGGATATGAGTTTGGTTTATTATGCACCACACCTTAAGTGAGTTTAACAGCCCTGATCTACACTGACTAACCTAGGCATCCTTAAGCCCAACTGCTACTTTCTCCTGAGTGTCTTGTATCTAAACCTCAATGTATGTCACTTTGGACACCAAAACGACCTAATACTAAATTTGTGATTTATGCCTGATTTTATGAATGTCTTTGTATGCTTTGTATACGCTACTACATGCATGCTATTCATGATACTACATCATCAATCACTCTGCTCCTCTACTCCCTCTTCCAGACGCATCCACATCTCGCGGGCCACGCTTGACTCCCTGGGCGGGGTGTACCAGACCGAGCTGGGACACGGAGCGGACAGGAGCGAGTTCCTGCGGAAGCACAAGATCGACACCTTCCTGGTCTGCCCTAAAGATAACGGGACACCCCTCGAACTAATGGAGCGCACCAAAACCGTGAAGGCCAACCGAACGTGGAACCCTGAGCTGCCTTTTGGGAACATCACCGATATGAACTGTGTAGGTAGCAGGCAGGAGGTCCTGCAGATGGGAATGAATCATACATCGTGTTAAGTTATTCAATATTGATTCAGGTCCAACCATCTTTATGGGTTGTTTTTTTTCCACTGTGCTTCCCTGTGTTTTTTTAATGAGTAACCCTTCCTGTCAGTTAAATATTTACTTGTTGCAGAGCATGTTGTGGGAACAGATGTGGGAAGCTCTTTGATTTATCGGTCAGCTTTCAAATTTACTTGAAATACATTTTATGTCATAACTGACTAATGAATGTGTATGGCGGTGCTTGTATCCCTTTGATTACTCTATAATATGTTTTCAATCTTATAATTGGCCCAGTTAAATGTATCCTCTCTGCACGTCATCCAATAATTTAAACTCATCCCCAGAGTTTCATTCCATCATCCAAAGCAATTGGATTGAATGTTCTGACATGAACCCATGATGAAGGCCTCTGAACCCCCCCTCCAGATCCTGGCCTCCTTCACCAACGGATCCCTGGCCCAGCTGCCCAATCCACGCCAGTCCACCGCCAAAGAGATAAACAGGCGTATCCAGCACGCCATTCAGGTGCGCAGTGGCGATCGCATGCACCAAGAGCACATCGCACCGCTCACCCTGGTCTTCAAGGACACACACATCGAGAGCAAGGTAAGACCAGAGCTATTACAGAGATAAAAAAGACTGATGTACCATGCTTGGACACCGGGGGCAGAGTGCTGGTGGACACTGGAGACAGGCACTAGGGGTGATGGAGCTAAATGCTATAAAATGAGAGTCTCCATCTATTTAAGCTGTGAATGGGCTATGCCATGCGACTGTACACTCTTCGGGTGATTGTGAACAAACAATTATTTGCATATTGGTGGGTATGATACAACCTCCTTTTCGGAGCATTCCCACTAGCTGTAAGGCTACAGGTGGGAGTTGTGTAGGAGAGATCGGTGTGGTCTCCATTCTGTACTTATCGATCAGCCTGAGAGGTTAGGCCTATTAGATCTTGATGGGAGTTAGGAGAAGCAAGTGTGATGGATTTTGATGGCTTCATTATTGCATATTCACGATTACTTTATTTAATTTATTTGTGCAACATTATTTTGTTTGCCTACTGTAGTTTCTGCATTTGTCTCTTTTTAAAGCACTCTCTTTTAAAGCACTATTATATTTTATTGCACAAATGATATCGAACTAAGCTTTTTATTGTTCCTTGAACATTTTCACGACCACATTTTGCATGAAGTGTGCAATTTATGTAACAATTAATTGAATTGTAAATTAAATTGTTTAATCCCAGAGCAGTACTTTAAGTGTCAGAGCCTATTGTGGGAATATGTTGCGTGCTTTGTCGTTCAGTTGTGTCTTTGTCAATACGTGTTCATGTTCGTTCCGCCCCCACAGTTCTCCCAGATGAGAGATGAAATGTTCAACTCCAACTTGGTTTGCTCCTTCATCATGCTCCTCTTCCTCATGGCCGCCCAGGCCCTCATCCCCGCCCCCAGGTAGACGGACAACTTCACTGACCAATCGACTTATTTATTGTTCTTGTTGCGTATCGATACTTGTTAAGCACTTTGTGTTGCCGTCATGCTCAAAAACATCTCTATAAATACTCATATTTAATATTATTTATGAATATTAATTAATGTTGAAGTTCAATTAAAGTGTACCCTTATCATTGTCTCTACACTTCCAATAACCATCCCTTTGTGTGTGTGAAGGGTTTATGTAAAAAAAATCATCTGTGTGTGTAGAATTATTATATTATTATGATTAAAGTCATTAACACTGATTAAGGTTGAGCCCTTCCAAGTAAGTAAGAGGAACATAAATTAATTTAAAAAGAACAATAAGAACAATTTAGCTTGCTGTTTAACTGTGTGACACAAAGCAGCGTAGCTCGGCTCACTGGGAGGCATGAGTGGGAGGGTGAGTGGGAGTGTCAATAATAAAATTAATGTAAACAAAGACTGCTGGCCAGCATTTCTAATTTGTAGAATATATAGGATATTATAACATTATTGATATAACTATCGATCAGCATTGACTACAGCTATGTCTTGGTGATTTAAAACTGAACTAGTTGAGTTATTGCAGCTTTAAATATGATTAGGCACAGTATGCGCAAAAAAACACATTCTGTCGTGTGGACAGTGTAGCTTTAAGACTACAGGGATATAGCTTATTGCTCAGACTCTGCAGCAGTGTATTTAAGAGTCTGGTTCATTTTTTTCAGCAAGCCTTGCTTTTTGAGGCTGCTTTTTTTATTGAAACTTTAAAGTCTTCATTGTTCTCCGTCCTCCAACTCCTATTCCTTTGCTGTGCAGGCAGTTCCCAGCTGTCATCCAGTTCTCCCTCTTCCTGCTGGCCTACCTCCTGCTGCTCCTGCTGGCGCTGGCCGAGGAGTTCAGGCGAGCCCCCTGGGTCCTACAGCAGGTCTGCTGCTGGATCCACGAGAACAACAGCGCACGCAACCTGCTCACAATCGCCGCCATCGCCATCCACTTTGGCCTGGCCTCCTTCGACATGGTGGTGAGACAGTGTGGTGTGCTTGGGTCTGCCCTACGCACAAACTACACAAATTGAGTTGGGAAAGAAGAGATTTCGCGATTGGAAACAGGGAGGGCATTTCATCACTTGAGATAGATCAGTGAGTTTGGAAAATAAGATGTCGAGTTTTCTTATTGTTTGCTTGCTTTGTTTTGTTTGGCTTGTGTTATTCCAGATGTGGTGCATTATAATGGATAAGAAGCCAGCCGTTGCTGAGCTCACAGACAGAAACAGCCCTGCTTCCCCCAACCAACCGTCGCTCAGCCTTTGCACTTACCCAGAGGTAAGTCTTCAGCCACAATACCAGCACCCTGTTTGTATGTATCTTTGAGACGACGGTCATTTACCATCACAATAAAAAATTTTAATGCCTAATAATATTTGATTTTGAGACAATCTACTTCATAAAAAAAGGAAAAAACAAGTAGTACAAGAGGAGTAGAATTGTTCTTTTTGGGGTTTGATTTTAGTTTCAAGTCCAATTTTAAATACGGAAACTATAACTCGGCAATATAATAATCCAAATATACAGTCCGTGTTCATTTTGACTCTTCTCCCACTCTTCTCCCTCCCTCCTGCTCGACCGACCGGACAGTTCTTTGTGTTGAGCGGGGTGATCGCCATGGTGACCTGCGCCGTGTTCCTGCGTCTCAACTCCCAGCTGAAGCTGGCAGTGTTGCTGCTGGCTGTGGCTGCGAACTGCTGCCTCATTCAGCTGGCCTTCAACACGCTCAGCCAAGACACACTGCACAGGTCAGTGGCAGCCAAAGGTGTCAGTCAACTCTCAGTTTAAGTGTTTTTTATGTGTTTTGTGTTATCACCAAATATGGCATAATACTGTCTTCTGACTACTTTCATAGCATCCATCCTTGCGTACTCTTCTTCACCACAGGTCTAGCTATCTGCGGAGAAAAGGAATCTCAATACTTCTCATGGTCATGTTTCTGGTCGCTATTTCCTACAATGGACGGCAGGTACAGTTGGATTCTGTTTCAAACTTGCTTTAGTTTATCAACTTAGCATAACTTTATATACTGATGATGACGATGATAATGATGGGGAAGATGATGATGACGTGATGATTATAACATTACAACAACAGCTAGAGCCATGTGACGTATATCCACAGTTTATGTCTCTTCTTCTTTTTCTTTTTCTTCTGCTTCTTCTTGTGTCTCAACATTCTCTAGTGGGAGGCCACGGCCAGGCTGGACTTCCTGTGGCGTCTCCAAGCCCAACAGGAAGTCGAGGACATGAGGGAGTTACGTGAACACAACGCCTGTTTGCTACACAACATTTTACCAGCGCACGTGGCCCAACACTTTTTGGAGAGAGGCAAGAATGACGAGGTACGGTATGACCTACATACTACTACAACCATGGCCTTCCCATCCCCATTACCATTGAGCTACAACCCACACACCTCAGGTTCCTCGAGCCCAACACTGGCTACAAACACGGTACATATCAAGTCAAGTGTCCTGATGTTTCCGGAACATTCTGTATTGTTTAATTGGACCGTGCAGGAGCTCTACTCCCAGTCCTACGATGAAGTGGGCGTGATGTTCGCCTCCATCGCTGGCTTCAACGACTACTACGAGCAGAAAGAGATCAAACACGAAGGGGTGGACTGCCTGCGCCTGCTGAACGAGATCATCGCTGGCTTTGACGAGGTGAGCAAACGCCCCGGGGGGTCAAACCCCGGAGGTGGTTCAGGGCAGTTGGGCAGCCTAGCAGGTGGACTGGAGGGTCACATGACCAATAGAGGGACAACGGACAAGGGTATACCCATACTGACCCGGGTCGTAGCAATGATCTACCGGCGTCATGCATTGCATGCCTCCGCCATCCGTGAATCAGTGTGTGTGTGTGTGTGTGTGTGTGTGTGTGTGTGTGTGTGTGTGTGTGTGTGTGTGTGTCTGTGTGTCTGTGTCTGTGTGTCTGTGTCTGTGTCTGTGTGTGAGTTGTTCGATACATTTAAAGCCATTCATATAAGGTGTTCATTTCAGTACCAATACCCTTCGTTGCTAATTCGACATTCACCATTCCCTCCCCACTCATTGTTAATCTATAGACTCAAATGGATTTTCCTCCCTGGTTTTCTAAGTACATATTTGTTCGCTCTGTATATCGGATCATTTGTTCACACGCGTCACTCGTGTTTGTCTACTGACTAGTTGCTGGAGGAGTCCTACTTCCACTATGTGGAGAAGATAAAGACCATCGGCAGCTGTTACATGGCAGCCTCTGGACTGGCGCCAGACAAACAGGTGGGACCACGACACCCTTTCACCAGCCTCCAGTGAAATAATACGTTGACTCATCAGTGAAGGTCACCTAGACGTCTTCATATATTTCTCTTTCGTCTTTCTCTTTTGTTCTGAACAAAAACGCACACGTGCTTGCGCGCACACACACACACACACACACACACACACGCACACACGCACACACACACACACACACACACACACACACACTCACACTCACAGGGGAGGAGGTATGAATGGAACCACATGAGTGAGCTGGTTCTATTCGCACTAGCCATGCAGGAGACCTTGAAGGAGATTAACAGGCACACACGCAAGAACTTCGAGCTACGTGTGGGTATGTTGTTGATGACACACAAACGCGCGCACACACACACACACACACACACACACACACACACATTGTCTTCATCACCATGATACAATTTTCAAAAAAAGAATGAACATCTTGCCTCAGCGCGTGAACAAAAGTTGAACCCTGTCTCCGTATGCTGCATTGCGTATTGGATCAGGTATCGCCCATGGGCCGGTGATTGCCGGGGTCATCGGGGCCACAAAGCCACAGTACGACATCTGGGGCACCACGGTGAACCTGGCCAGCCGCATGGACAGCACCGGGGTCAGCGGCCGCATCCAAGTTCCCGAGGCCACCAAGAAGCTACTGGCTGACTGGGGCTTCGTGCTGGAGCTGAGGGGGGAGATTTTCGTCAAGGGGGTGAGTTGATGGATGGTGTGAAACGACGGGAGAAAAACTTGGGAGGAAATGAGTGTGGATGTTCACAGGGGGCCATGCCTAGTGCTACTGATTATAATAAATGAGGGGGGCTAAATGAGCTAATGCATCATTTCAGTGCTGTGCAAGTTTATGAGTGTTAATTTCATTTTTATGAGTGTTGTCCCACAAGGGAAATTCCATAGGTGGCAAGGCACATCAATGAGAATAACGGGAAAAGACAAGCAAACAGAAAAAAACGCAATGATAAAAGGATCAAATAACATCCAAGGGGCAATTTTCAATTCAGAAGTAACTCATTATTAGACCCTTCCAAACGTAATAACAAAAACCCCAATGAAAACAAATCGGAATCTGCAGGCAAAGGGAGGCTCACTCTCTCCACTGTGCCTGACTGTGTCGCTGCAGGTGAGCGAGTCCAAGGGGAAGGTCCGCACCTACTTCATCGGCAGCATGCGGAGCAGGAACTGCAACACCCGCAAAGAGCGGCTCACCAAGAGGCGGTCCGGCGCTCGGCACACCCTGGCCGAGGTGGTGTTTGGGCTGGTGCAGGCCAGGAACAAGGAGAAGATGAGGGAGCCTGCTCAGGACCTAACCGTGCCGCCCTGCCGTGCTGAGTGCTGAGGGGGTTCTCAGGGTGTAAGGGTCATCTCAATCTGAACACGTCATGTATGAGTGGTGTGTTTTTTTTCTTCTCTTCCCCGCCTCATATTCCGCCCTAAAGAGATCAATAATCTCACAACTGTGCTGTCGAGACTTGAATAACACAATTTACCTACTGAAGGGCAGTTAATGGGATGCAGTGTTTTAAGTTGAGTGGTGAAGGAAAATTTCAAACAGCTGTAGCTGTTAATAATAGCATATAATACAACAGTGTAATATAACCTAAGCGGTATACACATTCAGTTGTGAGTTGTTGATTTTAAGGCCAAAAATAAAGAATACCTCAAGATAACCGCTAGAAAACCTCTGCAACCTCTTACAAACCTCTTACCTAAAGTTGCCCAAAGCTTATGTATGATTATGTACTGTTTTTTAACTTTGTTATTTCTTTCTTTGAGATTGTTAGTACTAGTTTGTGCAGTTTTCTAACTTTGTCACCATTCATTACTGATCAGTTGCCACCAAAAGTCTATAATCAAACGATTTAGCAAATACAGTATTTAGTTTTCTGTGTCAAACAACCACTTTGTTTAAGACGTTCACACTGTGTACACATTGTATAATATTGTTGATGAAAAACATTATACAATAGCCAATTCATCTCTGCCTTGATATGTAGGATCACACATAGTGAACATTTGCTTTCTGTCAAAGTGTGTGTGGTTATAGGTTGTCTTCAATGCCAAAACCACAAATACAAACTGTAATAGATCTCTATCTAGTCACTTTAATAATAGGTTGTTTCCAATAAAAGCTGATGCTTTTTACCTCATTGTTGAGGTAATATGTGGATGTAGTTATGTTGTAAATACTGTTATTAATCCTTCCTAAGTAAACTTATGTTTCCCACTTTCTACCAAGACCTAAATAATGGACAACTTTTTTTTTTACTATTAAAACTCATCTTAAAAATGTGTTCTGCCTGTACCTACGGTTTTATCATTTTCATTTAATTATTTCGATAATGATATTGTGTAAATATAAAATATAATTTACATTCACATACTCTTCAAGCATGTAGACGGAGTTAATCAATAATTCAAGTTTCTGAATCTCTTCATTCTAATCATGGGCCAGAATCTTCTAGCAGAGCGACTTCTCCTCACTCCTCTAGCGCTGTCTGCGCGTAGCGCGGGTTTTGGTGTACACACGAGGGCTCGCTTCTCCCGATGCTTTGATTGTTGTTCCTCTTCATACAGGAAAGTTGGGCTCGCCTTGAACTAATTCGGCATTCTTTTTCTTCGCTATTAAATCAACATGGGAGACTCAAACGAAGACAAGCTTTACAAATCCGAATATGCTAAAAGTGGCCGTGCATCGTGCAAGAAATGCAAGGAAAACATCGCTAAAGATTCGCTGCGAATGGCCATCATGGTGCAGGTAATGCCGCCTGGGTCTGGACTCTGCTTCAGCAGCAGCAGCCCCCTGCTAAGTTAGCTAAGAGCAGAATCATTCATGCGGTGGCTCCGAAATGATGGGTGGTTGCATTCTATCAAAGATGTCCATTATTTGCGGATGGTTTTTATCCCAGCGTTTCATTTTAAAGGGCTTTGTTTGTTTTATGGAAGGCCGCTGTTAGCAATTAAATAGCTAACAGCCTTTGAATGTGATCACAAAAGAATAATTAAACGTGTCATCAATCCTAGGCTCGCCTAATTTGCTAAAACTACACACAGGCAAACATGGTCGGAGAGAAATTGCTAACGAATATCGGCTTCGGAGATCATAAATAACGAAAGCCTGTTAAACGGATTACTACGTCTTGACGTTGACCTGGGTAACTTTCTCAAGCTGCGCCATTGTAACGTTAGGCAATGCAACTTTATACTATATTTTATTCTATAGTATTAATATGGTCTTCTTATAAGAACCGCATTTGGGTCATACATTTAGAAGTAATCAATGACTTTATTCATCAACAAAAAATCATCCCAAATCCATCCATACAAGGTTTTAATTGGGCATTTCTTCATCCAGTGTTGCCTAAACTTGAGGGGTTTCGAACCACAATCTAGATTGCACCCTAGCTTACATAACAATACTGTATATAACAATAAATATAACAAATAACACCAATTCCTGTTAAAAGAATATGCATATTAAACTAACCCCTTCCCAATATGAAAATTAGAATTCTCTTGTCAAAGCAATATTTGATGTATAGGAAAATCTGAAGTGAAGAAAGGAAACATCTTAATTTAACTACAAATATTAATGATGCTCTTGTTTCCCCTCTGGTCCCCAGTCGCCCATGTTTGACGGAAAAGTCCCCCACTGGCACCACTTCTCCTGCTTCTGGCAGCGGGCAGCAGCTCAGTCCACCGCGGACATCGCTGGCTTCTCCGATCTCCGCTGGGAGGACCAGGAGAAAGTCAAAAAGGCCATCGAGACTGGAGGAGCAACGGGAGGTACGCACTGTAGAGACGATGATTTTTGATGGGAGCTGCTCTATGTTATGGTGATAAATAAGATGTGTTCCAATAATGTTATAAATACATTTGAATAATTATTGGCTAAATCACTTTTGTTTTGTGTTTTATGATACCAAATCTAAAAGACATTCTTTCCTTGTATATTTACATGTGTTGTGTAGAAATATGACATGTAGTCACAGTGGTTAATTAGCTTGACTTTTGTTTTTTTTAACTAAAGGCAAAGCAGACCAAAAAGGCGGAGCCAAAGGAGAGAAGACACTCAACGACTTTGCTGTGGAGTACGCCAAGTCTAACCGCAGCACCTGCAAAGGCTGTGAGCTGAAAATAGAAAAGGTTACTACATGGTTACTACTCCTGTACACACTGGCCCATGTTGACATATATACTAGATGTCTCTATTCAAACAGTTCCACCTCCAATGCTCAATCTACACATATTGACAATGTTGTTAATAAAAAAAGAAAAATTGGGATTGTTAAAATTCTATCCAATATACCTTTTTTATAAAGGCATGTAAGTAGCACAATAACACACATTGACCATGTGGCATAAAAGTAGCAGACCGATTATTAGTATCATGAGGGACCGCTGTGTTTTTCTTACGATGTCAATAAGGTGCATGGTTTTGAAGAGCCCGTCATTCATCATTATCGCGCATACACACAACCTTAATCAAATGTTCTGTTATTCTGTACATGGCTTCGTTCTAACCCTCTACCCCTCCCCCATTGCGTCACCCCTTCCTCAGGATCAGATCCGCGTGTCCAAGAAGTCGGTGGACCCGGAGAAGCCCCAGCTGGGTCTGATCGACCGCTGGTACCACACAGCGTGCTTCGTGAACCGCCGCGAGGAGCTGGTCTTCAAGTCTGAGTACAGCGGCGCCCAGCTCAAGGGCTTCAACGCCCTGCGGGCCGAGGACAAGGAGGACCTGAAGAAGAGGCTGCCCGCCGTGAAGTCTGAAGGGTGAGCGAAGGGCCGCAGCCCTAAAGATAACTTGACAGCGGTGGATTGGTAGGCAAGTGCAGAAGTCACAGTCGGAGCGGCTCGTCATGCTCTCGGCGGGTGACGAGTGGGGCGTAGGAATGTACTTTGACTGGGTGGGATGGTGTAGTCGCGATGGCGCAACAAGTTCTCGGTTTGATCCCCTGTGTGGCCAGGCTAGCTGTAGTAGTCTTCCTTGAGCAGGAGGCCTGAACCGCTAACTTCTTGTTTACAACCTGTATGCAAATAACCACGGTGTTGTAAACAGAATGGTGTTATTGTCACTAAAAGGCTGGTTCAGAGGCCCCCTCCCCCTGCCCTCACCCTGCCCTCAAAACTATTCCCCTCGCACCGGCATCCGACAGCACGTCAGGATGGCCTTGAACGCGTCCCGGAAGGCCTTCATTTTGCAGGCGTACAGGAAGGGGTTGATGACGGAGTTGGCGTGCGACAGGATGATGGCGGTGAGCAGCAGTTCAAAGGGCACGGGGCAGCCCGGGCAGAGCAGCAGGAAGCAGTTGATGACGTGCAGCGGGATCCAGCAGGCGGTGAACAGGAAGAGGACCAGGAAGAGCGACGAGGCCGTCTTCATCTCCTGCTTGACGCTGGCGGCTGTGCGACCCACGCCGGCCCCGCCACCGCCGCCACTGCCACCCCGCTCGGCCTCGATGCGCCGCAACTGCCGCTTGACCGTGGCGAAGATGCGCGCGTAGATGAGGAACATGACCACCAGCGGCGCCAGCACGCAGGCGAAGAAGTTGAAGTAGACCATGTAGGCCATGTCGATGACCAGCACGAAGAAGCAGTGGCCGGAGGAGCCCGGCGGCGGCGTCTTGTGCCAGCCCATCAGCGGCACCAGGCCGATGAGGAAGGCCAGCAGCCAGGTGACGACGATGACCAGCGCGGCGTTGCGCGGCGTCATCAGCACCTGGTAGCGGAAGGGCATGAAGATGGCCACGTAGCGCTCCACGGCCACGGCCAGCAGGCTGAAGATGGAGCTCTGCGTCAGCATGATGAGCACGCTCAGCATCACCAGGCACAGCGGCAGGTTGTCCCGCGGCAGGCCGGCGCCGGTCAGGATGGCGCACGGTATGGCCACGGCGCCCACGCACACGTCAGCCACGGCCAGCGACACCAGGAAGTAGTTGGTGACGGTGCGCAGCTTGTGGTTGAGGCCCACGGCGGCGCACACCAGCAGGTTGCCCACCACGGAGAGGGCGGCAATGATCAGCTCGGCCGCCATGTAGGGGCCGTTGGGGGACGCCGCCCCGTCCTCGGCGGGCGCCGGGGACGGGGTGGTGGCGGCGGGGACGGCGTTCCTCAGCGGGTCCGGAAGTTCGGAGGACACGCCGGCGAGGATCATCGCCCGAAGAGAAGCGTTGAGCTGCAGCAGCGAACTGGCGTTTCTCCATGCATGTACTGAACAGAGGAAGATGACACTAAGTGTGTGTGTGTGTGTGTGTGTGTGTGTGTGTGTGTGTGTGTGTGTGTGTGTGTGTGTGTGTGTGTGTGTGT
>JAOPUD010000098.1:11208127-11222470 GCA_027122715.1 Trisopterus minutus
TGCTGATTGGTTGTATGTGTGAGTGACAGGTGTCGTCCCTGCTGATTGGTTGTATGTGTGAGTGACAGGTGTCGTCCCTGCTGATTGGTTGTATGTGTGAGTGACAGGTGTCGTCCTTGCTGTTTGGTTGTATGTGTGGGTGTCATCCCAGCTGATTGAATGTGGCTAGACAAAATAAATTATTTTAGGTTTCCAAGGGTGACATCTTTGGCGGGAATTGAACGCAGGTGTGCAGTGCTAACTCTGCCGTGACCTCCCCCTGATGGATGATGAAAGCGTGGTGCCAGAAGGATTGGACCATAATATAAACTGATGTACTGAAATACTCCCTGACGCAGCAGGTTCAGCTGGCAAATTGCCCACAACCGCCTTCACACCATGTGGCCAGACTGGGGACACACTGCCGAGAGCGAGAACACACTCCTACAAACAGTCAATTCAATATACAATAATAGTAACAGTAGTGTACACAGTTTCAGGGCAAATCTCAGCTGAGAGCTGTTGTTAGTGGCCCTCAGAGTGGAAATGAATGCTAGTGGGTTTAACCGTTTAATGCATGGAAATGGTAATGCACTTTGGTTCTGAGGTATGGTTTCACTCTTGTAGCGTTTTTGAGGAAGCATCTAACCATCTCCACGAGACCAATGGTGTCTACACAGACAACGATGAGGTCTGTGACGCAGTCGGGACGGGGACCTGGCTCGCAATGAACGGTCCTCATCAATCCAGCCCGACCACCCGGTCCTTCCACAAGGTCTCTTGGTGACTGTGGTCGTCAATTTAACTTATGGTCTGTGGACGTGTCTACCGACACAATTAGGTCAATTAAGCCATAGGAAACTTTATGCTTTAACTAATCTACACTATAGTCTCTCGTCAACCGGGGTCATTTCATTAAACATCGGGGAGAGACTTTTACTCCAGATTGAAGGGTTATTATTGATCTTTCCCTGGTGAAGGTATAGGTCAAATTCATGTCAAACTCCACCCATGCCAAGTATGACCTTACTGCAATACTATCAATATTTATTGTGGACATTTTACTTTTACTACAAGTCAAAATTGGAGGACATCATTACAACATTACACATACTATTATGGTTTTGGACATGACTAAGAACATACCTATCTGAGTCACGGGAGCAAACAGCCCAAAACAGTGCAAGAAAGTGCTTCTCTCCAACTTTCCAAAAAGGACATCGTCTGGCACTGTCTGGTGCTATTCTGGAACTACTGGACAGACCAAATGTCCGCTGATATGAGTTGCTGCTGCCAGTGGCAGGAACTACACAGAGACCCTTACATTCTTGAGTTCCATTCAAGCCCTCAAGATGTGGTGTTGAAATCTTTCATATGGGGGAAATGAATACACAATTCTATAAAAATAACAATCTATTTAATAGCCTAGTCAATAATTGTTTTTAATATAGCCTATAAGTCTTAAATATTGTCTTTAATTTTTTTTTTAACTGGATACTACTACAATCCGAAGGCTTCTCAAAGTATTACACACAGTGACCCAATGGTGTTTGACAAACTGGCACTGGTGGTCTTGGAAACGAATGCACAATCCACAGATTGGGCCAGCGGGGCTGTAATGTCCGGGTAGTTTACTGTAGTTTACTGGTTGATCTTTTGGTCTTCTGGCAACATGTCCGTCATTCCCAGGAAACCGTTGAATCAGGCCTAGTTTCATAACAGAGAGGAACTAAACATTTTTACCTAAGTACTTACGTATTTAAGGGTATTCCTAGAGTGGCTGTGAAAATCTAAAACAATTGTTAAAACTTTTAAGCATTCAAATGTATTGCCTTCTCTGGTTGCCATGGCATTAAGGATGATTTGAATCCGCAGGTGGGAAAGAAGCAAAAGCAAACTTGTGGGTGATGACTGGTGTGGTACTGGTTATTATCATTTTACCAGTTTATGTTTAAAGTTTTAATCTATGAAAACATTTTGCTCCTTTCTTTTTTATCATACCACTGTCAGGAATACAGACAGACCGCTATCAGAAAGATTGTCGATGTGTGTCACCCTTTAATCAAGGATTTGGAGCAAATATACCTGATCATGATAAACCTTTTGAAGATAATACACAATTGGATGGCCCACCAAATCTATCCTATGAGTACACTATGCTTGGTCACCACCAAATCGATAAGTATGCATGATTCACGATGAGGCTTATACAGGTATATTATAATACAGACGGTTTAGCTATTATTATACAACTCATATTTCAAAGGGAAGATTTAAAAAAAAAAAGGCAGAAAAAAAGAATGCATGTTTCATTCAGGCAGATATTTTAATGTTAGGTTTAAGGTGCGTGTCAAAGTTGGAGTAAAGGTCGCAGTGCAAATTCATGATTGTCAAGCTGCAAAAAATACTAAATTCTAAAATACAAAAATAGCATTTCTTTCTCCTTCCGAGCAGAGCAGAAAGGTACATTGAAAAGTGCAACATCATCTTGCAATAGACTTGTGTGTGTGTGAAGAAGCATAAACAGACAGACAAGTTTGGCAGTGAAGCTTAGAGCTCGGACGTGATAAACAATTAGGCATAAGAATTCCATAATTGCATAATGGGTCGCACTTCACTAAACATCACTAGGTAGGACTTATGTCTAGACATTGAAATTCCTGTCTGTGAAAAGCACATAAGAGGAAATAAAGCATTTTTTGACTTCACAGCTTCACAGTCAGTCAAAAATGTTCCATTACTAAAATCGGTTACATTCATTACAGGTTATTTCGATAGATGGACACAAAAAATATGTCAAAGGCTACCCTGAAACACATCACAGGGGCATTATCCTGAGTTTGACAAAGTAAGTGCTGCAATGTTCTGTACAGCTAGCATGTTCAGTATAGCGAGCACGTTATCTGTACCGCCGGCATGGTTCTGTACTTTTAGCATGTTCCGTGCAGCTCACATGTTATCTATACAGCTAGCATGGTTCTGTACAGCTAGAATGTTTTGTACGGCTAGCATGTTCCGCAGAGCTAGAATGTTCTGTACAGGTAGCATGTTCCGTACCAATCAAATTGTATCCGTACAGCTCACATGGCCTCAACTGCTGTTCTTCTCCTTCATGTGAGTAGTAATGGTTCGTGCAAGGTTCACAAGTGGCCATCCTTCCAATGGCCCACAGGGCTGGTATTGTGCTTTGGGCTACAATTGGAAATGTTAAGGCAAATTTTGAAAATTAGCTTGCCTTCAGGCAGTGTTGAGTAATGTCACTAACAACTATTCCAAATAATTTCAGGCACGCTACCTTTTTTTTTTTAAAGAAACAATACTCGGATGGCTTGAGTCCAAATACATTTACAGTCCTGACACATATGTTTTGGCACAACATGGCATCCCACTGTCAAACAGCAGCGCACTCAATAAAGTCACACAATGCCACGTTTACAACAAAACAAAAAACGTATTTACGAGTAAAGGGAATGTCCATCCGGTAGCTCATCTGTATGTCAGGCATTGTCATTATTATACACTAACCTGGCTTCCTGTTTCACTTCAACCAATTATTTCATAACTTGTTTTCAAAACTAATATTTTAACCTATGTTAAAAATACAACAGGGAATAATTGATTGATCAGAGGTTCACAAATTCCCTTTATACAGAGTCCCCCAGAATGTGGCATCACATGGCTAGGGCCCTGCATGCTAGCCCCCCTCTGGCTATCCTAACATACATCTGTACATGTTGAATGTTGATGTCAATCCAGAGACTAAGGCCAATGAGTGAGTTTATACATATATATTAAAATATATATATTAAAATAGGTAAAGCTAAAATGGTGTATGATAAGCATTAGGATATATTATGCTATTATGCTGCTTCTCTGTCCAAACCACTGCTCTAGATCATCAAATGGTCTTATTGATCACCAACTTAAAGGATGAAACACACCCTTACATGGTCGCCATTACCAAGGGAACGACAACTATTAGCTCCATAAACAAATGTGCACATCTGTAGACAAAGAGATTTAGGTTAGACCGAACAGTGAAAGAAGCAAATGGAACCAGAGTAGGATCCTAGTAGGCTGGGTTTCTCCACCGAGCATCGGCAGTCCAAACGCACAAATTAGATCTTCTGTACGGTGACTATTATTGTAATTCGTGGTAGCTCAACCTGTGAAATAACAGTCAAGTGTTTCCTCTTGGTATTTTATTTTTTTTCAGCAGTGGTTAGCTGTGGCTGTGTGTGTGTGTGTGGGCGGGTGCATTATGCTGATGTACACCGTGCTCATATGCGTGGGCGCAGAGAGGTTTAAGTGTGATCAGGCATTCCAGAAGGTTTCTGGGTGCATTCATTGCTGTAAATGTTATGTTTTTAATGTTAGCACAAAAAGCTTCAGTCTGTAGTTTGTAGCCATCCCACCTTCTGGGTTTCTAGTGTTGCTCCCGTTCGTCACAATTCAATTTGTGGGCTACTTGTACTTGTAAAGTCTCTTGTTGTGTCTGCGTTCCCAGTTCCACAGTTGAAAAATTGAGCCATTTTACGGATTCTGCGGTTATTAGGAACGTTGTCATGAGCATGACTTTCTCAAATAACATTGGATGTTCGACGAATGGGATCTCAATCAACATCTTCCTCATTCTCAGCTGAAACCAATCCATATTGAATCACTTATCTCCTAAAATCATCAATGTCTGCATTCTGGCATGAGGGGGCAGGTCATAGTGGTTGGGCTGTTTGCCTCCCAGCCAAAAGGTTCTGAGCCAGCCAATCCAGTGTTCCTAGACAGGATGATGGATAACACCTATCTGCTCATTAATGGCATGCATATCAATTTGGATTAAAAGACCAGGATCCCTAAAGCCAATATTGCTATTATTAAGAGATTATTTTAACAATTTAAAATATAATTTTGTTTAATTCAAATGTCGCCTTGCCATCAGATCTATTTATTTATGTAGCCATCATCTGTGGGGAGGGACCGATGTATGATTGCGCACCTACCTGTGTGATGTAAAAAAAAAAGTTTTAACATACAGTAACCTAGGCCATTAAAAACGTTGTTTTGCCACGTCACACATGAGGAACACTGGCAGTTTAGCACACAAATATATCTCCCAATGACAAATCATCACGATTAATGACAAAACAATGACCACAACACCATGACTACCAATAAGCTCCCCATATGCTCTTTTTCCTTTGAAATTGAGTCGATCATTATGATGAGACATCGATCACGTTGTTCAATCGATTGCCATGTTAAGATAACAGACTTAGTAGACTGTTATCTGAGTAGTAGTAACTACACAACTGCCTTGTTATGAGGGGGCTAAATATAAATGTTCTAACACCAGACACGCAGTCTATAAATATGATGTTGGGCGTTAAAGTAGCAGGCCAAAGAGGAGAAATTAGTCACCTGTTAGAATTAGAAATTAGTCACCTGTTTAGCGCCTAAGGAGCAAGCTTCTTATTCTCCTTATTTAGTCCAAAGCATTTCTAAGGGGTCAATTGCCGCCCACAGTATCATCATTAATTGTGTCTTATCCAATAGCAGAGCAATGTTTTGCTGTTAGTGTTGATGAATTACTTTGCATGGCTAATGGAAGTGGTGTCCCGCGACGATTCTGCACCACTAGTGGATGCATGAAGGGTGGTGCCGGAGAATGGGTGAAGGAAAAAAATAAAAATAATAAGGAAATAAACCCCAATAGGAGGCAGTCTCTTCCCTTCTCCGGCTCTACTCCTGCTGGTCCTTGCTGCTGCTGCTGCTGCTGCTGCCGCCGCCGCCGCTGCTTGGGGTCCAGGTGTGGCTGGGACCCGTGGCCAAGACCAGGGGGGGTGGCGCCGGGGGTGTGTCCGCCTGGGGGGGGGGCTGGTCCGGCCTGGCAGGCTGTGGCTGGGGGCGGAGCAGGTTGCTGCTGTGCATGATGTGTGCGTCCAGCATCTCCAGCAGCAGGTCGTACAGCGGCACCATGTTCTTCATCTTCATGCAGTGGAGGTGATCCATGCCCTTGTTGCTGCACCAGAGAGAGAGAGAGAGAGAGACAAGGAGAGAGAGAGAGAGAGAGAGAGACAAGGAGAGAGAGAGAGAGAGAGAGAGAGACAGAGAGAGACAGAAACAGAGAGAGAATAATTTAAGTATAAGAAGATGTAAGAGCAACATGTTACAATATGTATATGTAATATGTGCTTTCAGCTCAAAGCTGGAATAACAATCATCTCTGATTCTACCTGAATGCGTCTGAATCAATGTTTTTTCACACAACATCCAATTGGGCACAGCTATTGGGGAAAGATGTTGAATTGAGAATCTATCTTTATGTGCTAGTTTCAGTCTTTTATTCTCAGTCCTTTTATCCTTGATCACCTGCACCTATTCCAATCATCCACTGTCACTCAATGTAAGAGGGAGCAATGGCATGATACTAAAGATGGATAAATGCAAGAAGCAGAAGAAACCCTGCCAAAATATTGGGTGAAGCTTTCCAGACCAAGAGCTGAATTTGGTGTTCTTTCAATATGGTCAACATTATTTTTATTTTTATTTAACCTTTATTTAACCAGGAAAGCCCCATTGAGATTAAAAAAACAATTTTCAAGAGAGTCCTGGGCATACCGTCCCGGGCAATCGGGGAGTGAATATATTGCTTGTTAAAGGAAATATAATTATTTTGAACGAAGTACCTAATTAGAGAGAATCATAACTTGACATCGTCAGACCAATTTGCAGAAATTGCAGTTCATTTTTGATTTAAAAGGGGTCATATCACTGGGAGCAGACCAGAATGCCTCTTCCTACAACCAATCAGAGCAACCAAACGAGACACATCATCAGCCACAGCCATCTTGGTTGTTTATGAAAACGCCTCAACGGTGCTGCCATTGGTCAGTTTACCAAACCCGTCCCACGGTTTGTGAGTGGCCAAACCCAGGCCAGGTCTGCTGGACATCAGTCTGAACAGAAGGGGGGCCAGACGCCGACAATAACCACTGCTTGTGGTGCCCATGAATGACAACATTGTGGTGGGTTGTCAAGTGGCTGGTGTGAGGGGGGGACTGGGGAGTCCATCCTACCTGACGTGGCGGATGTGGGAGAGCAGCATGAGCAGGTGGGCCAGGCGGGTGTACTGCTGCCTGTAGGTGAGGCCCGTCTTGCTGATGGCCCACACCAGGGCGTCCGTCACCGAGTCCAGCAGATGCAGCAGCCTGGAGCGCCCCTTTAGCTCCCCGCCCCCGCCGCTGCCATCGCCATCGCCTTCCTCAGACGAGCTGAGGCACATGTCTGGTGGGGACGAGAGACAGAGAGAGAGAGAGAGAGAGAGAGGAAGAGGAAGAGGAAGAGGAAGAGGAAGAGGTAGAGAGAAATAGAGAGACAGAGAGAGATAGCGTGACAGACAGAGAGTGAGAGAGAGAGTGAGAGTGAGAGAGAGAGAGAGCGAGAGAGAGCAAGAGAGAAAGAGCGAGAGAGAGAGAAAGAGCGAGAGAGAGAGAAAGAGCGAGAGAGTGACAAGCCGAGAGGTCAATTTTAAAGTATTAAGCCGCGTTCACACCAAAAGCGACGGCGCTGCGCGCACGATGCGAGCACAACCTGTTACTCATGTAGCATGTGCTTCCGGATCAACGCTGATACAGCGGTTCATGGAACAACAACATTTTCAATATTTTCTCTTCACGAAAATAAGAGACAGTGAGAGGGGTCCGAACTGAGAGAGGAACACCTAGAGAGAAAGAGCTAGAGAGGGAGAGAGACGGGAGGGGATGGGAACAACACAGTGTTCTCATTAAGTTATGTACTGTATGTTGAGTTATGAAGCTGTGGAACTCCCTGCCTAGCCTCCCTTCACTCACTCACAAATACTCTCCGGAGCGACCGTGAAAGACCTCTGAAAGCACCACGCACAGAACTAATTGTAAAAATGAAAAGCTGCACTCACACATAAAATAACTCAAGGCACCTGGACCCACTTGACCTTTGGAAACACGCACACGCACACGTACACGTACACGCACGCACACGCACACACAGATGACGCGCTGGGCCTTGTAAACAATGACAAACCCATTTTCCTCATTAGACACACACATTAATATATTCATATGCACACACACCTTTAACCACCTGTCCGGCGCAGACTAATGAAAACAGATCATTGGTGTTGTTGGTTCTCGCAAAAAGACAACAGTACCACCGCTTCCATCTCTGGCTCCAGTCACATACTATGAGTTAAAAAACCTCCTGTCCGTTGGTGTTGGTGAAGTGAATGTCATAATAATAAAAAAATCTCTATATATATTTAATAGATAGATAGATATAGATCATGACAGGCTGTGGAATGTGCTCATTGTACCACAGCTAAGGGGCGTTGTGACGACGACCCCCTTAACTGTGGTATAATGAGCACATTTCACTGACTGAAGTGATCTGTTGCTTAAATATATATATATATAGATTTTTTTAATTATTATTACATTGGCGAAATGAAAGTCATAGACACCCTCAATTTTGAAAAAGCGACATAAGTCGGAAAAGCTTTTTTTTTTACGAATACAAAAATGTAGTCCATCCTGGCTGCCTGCAAAGTGTGTGGCGGTTGCTATGCAACCCACTATAGCGTCCTTCAGAGAGAAGGCTAGACACTGTGGCTCGGTACTATCCAGCAGTTCTCTCACCCTGAGCCTGTTGCTTTACAACATTTCCACCCTCTCCATCAATCAACATATTTTTAGGCTTCAGTGAACTATGCTATTACTTTTATATATAAATAAACAACAGTTCAAGTTAGGGGCGGAGTGATAACGTAACTCTGTAAACTGAATGGGCGTCATAGCTGTGTGTATACGCTCATTATACAACAGTTGGGAACCAATCAGATCGCTTGATTTAAGCCACCCGTTTTATAATCATTTTGAATACACGTGAATTCATTCTGGTATTCCAGTAATGTATTCATTCAACATCATGTATTCCTAGCTTTTATGCTACCAAAATTACTAAAAAAGCACTGCTGATGCAATATCATATATTTGTACTTTTATTTATTTTATTTGATCATATATTCTATATCCACATAACAACATAGCTAATTTGCTCTACAGCTCTAACCACAACTCTAACTTTCCATAAGGAAAATTCTGGTTGCTGCGGCGACCGAGTTCAGTGGCAGCAGTCCTCGATGACTTGACTTTTGCCCGTGCAGTACGTTTCCTGGTAACAGCGAGCTCCAGCAATCATCACCAGTCGTGTTACACTTTAGGATTCTAAAACCTTGATGTCTTTAACTTGTGGCTCCTACAGGAGAATATAGGGCTACCCTTTTTTCTCAACATAACCGCCCGTGGTACGTATACTTAGTTACGACATTTTATGGCTTTTAATCAAAACCTTTGTGGACCCACTGGTCAAACTGTTCGCTCTGTTGATCCGCAGCGTAAAAACCACATACTGTACCCCTGGGATCTCCAATAAACATGTTATAATACAGCTTCAAAACATGCTCTCCATATTCTTAACGGGGTAAGTATTGGTGTCAAATTGTTGGCAGAGCAGCCATACAGCGGCTACTGGTGTAAAAACCCACTTCGTCAGCACCGAACGCGGAGGAGAAGGAAGGAGGACGAGAGACGCTCAGTTTGCCTCACATGGCTCTCAGCACAGCAACTGCCCAGAGCTGCGTGCAGGAGGGCGCTTTTATTAAACCACGCCCACCAGACAGGTGGCTTCACCTTCACGATTAAATTATAATCACTGTCAATGTTCTGACAAATAAACATAAATCAATAAATAAATAAACAATCAATAAGTGAGAGCACCAACACTCAACACCCCCACTTGCTCTCACATTACAAAAAAATATAAATTCATTTACATTCAGTCAGAAAACATCAATACAGTCTATTTTTCCTTCAGTTATACCCAAACATAAATTCGGCAAATCTTGCTAACTTCAATTCTGTTGCAGGCTTGGTCATAAGATCTGCAACCATCTGCTCAGTTGAACAGTACTCTAATGACAGTTTACCATCAGTTACAGTGGACCGAATGAAGTGGTATTTAATATCCACATGTTTACATCGCTGTCTTTTAACAGGATTCTTAGCTAAAGCAATTGTGCCTTGGTTATCCTCAAAAACTATAGGTAGCATATACACATGTTTATCAATGCCATCTAACAGTTGTGTGAGGTACAGACACTCTTGGATGGTAGTAGCAAGAGCAATATACGCCACTTCACAAGTGGACAGTGCTACAGTGGGCTGCTTTTTGGTCTTCCATGACACTAAAGTGCCACCTTGAGATAAAGTTACACAATACCCAGTTGTACTACAACGATCTTTTACATCACCAGCCCAGTTTGCATCACTGTAGGCTTGTATACCCAGGTTTTCATTACTCTTACTATAACACAACTTCTTATCACTTGTACCTTTCAGATATCTTAGCACATGTTTAACTGTACAAAAATGTTCAACAGTAGGTTCGTTGAAATACTGTGACAGTTTACTTACAACGAAGCTTAAATCAGGTCTTGTACATACAGTTAAATAAATCAGACTACCCACTGCTTCTCTGTACATTGAAACATCACTCAGTAAAGCAGCATCATCTGTGTAGTTTAGTTTCTGTTCACAAGGTGTTGACCTAGGTTTGCAATCTTGCATGTTAAACCTTACCAGAATCTTCTCAACATATTTTGATTGAGACATTGTTACATAGTTATTACATTGTTCAAAATCAATACCCAAAAAACTTCTCAGTTTGCCTAAGTCCTTCATTTTGAACCTTGCTGCAAGCATGTCTTTTGTAACCCTCATAGCATTCTCATCACTTGCTGCAATTAACAAGTCATCAACCCAAATTACCATAATGACCTTCTCATGTTCTCTTTCTCGTGTGTAAACACAGTGGTCAGCTTGGTTTTGGAGAAACTCATTCTGTGTCAAATGGTCATGTAACAACTTATTCCAATTCCTGCCCGATTGTTTGAGCCCATACAATGACCTCTCTAGTTTGCAGACTAACTTCTTGTCTGTGTGAGGTCTCACCTCATACCCTTCTGGCTGTTCCATGTAGATCTCACAGTCTATGGGTGCATTTAAATAGGCAGTTTTCACATCCATCTGGTGTAAGATAAAATTTTCTTGTGCTGCTTTCTGCACCAAAACTCTAACACTAGTCATGTTAGCTGTAGGAGAAAATGTCTCCTCATAATCCACACCCATCTTTTGACTGTACCCTTTAGCAACATACCAGGCTTTGTATTTCTCAGATCCATCAACATCAGTTTTAATAGCATACACCCATCTACCCCCCACTGCTTTCTTACCCTCAGGCAAATTGGTCAGTGTAAATGTGTTGTTCTCTTTAAGTGAATGCATTTCCTCATCCATGGCTTTCACCCACTCTTTTGATTTGTCTGAGGTTACAGCTTCTGTAAATGACACAGGTAGGTTACATATCACACGGTAACAATAATCAATGTTACTCTGGGCTAGATCAGTGTATCTGTCTGGCCTCCTTCTCTCTCTGGAAGGATAACGGCTTGACTCAGGTTCACACTTGACTTCAACTCTTTGTGGTTGGTGATAGCTGACTTCAGGTTTTTGTTCTACTGTCCCATGATCTGGACTTCTAGATCTAGGTTTTATGAAGTCATCATCTTCAGGTGTAAAATTAGTCTGTCTGTTGCTCTACACCTGATTTAGCCACAAACTTGACCAACCTGTGCTTCTGCACCTTCTTACTGACAGGTAAGTAGACCATGTATGCAGGACTGTTTTTATCATACCCAATGAAAACACATTTTTCACACCTTGGATCAAGTTTTCTTTTGTCTTGTTTATAAGCAAAACACTCTGACCCGAACCTCTGCATTCTAGACAAATTGGGTCGTCTTCCTGTCAACATCTGGATTGGCGTCTGCCCTGTGCGTCTGTTGAAACACCTATTCCTGACCACAGCAGCAGTTTGGACTGCATAGGTCCATAGTTGTTTCGGCAGACCACTTTCAATTAGCATGCACCTTGCCATGTCAAAAAGTGTGCGCTCAGCAGTACCATTTTGGTGAGGAGAGTAAGGTGCTGATGTCTGATGTTTGATCACATTTTTAATAAGCAATGTCTGGTAATCTTTATCTGTAAATTCTGTACCATTATCAGATCTGAAACATTTCACTTTGCCGTATGGGGCAGTATCGCCCAAAAACTTCTCTGTAGCTAGAACAGTGTCACTTTTGTTCTTCAAGAAATACACAAACACAGTACTGGAAAAATCATCAGTGAATGAAAGTGCATATCTGTATCCATCTCTAGACTCTGGGTGAATTGGCCCTGCCAAGTCTGTGTGTACTAGTTCTAGAGGGGTCTTAGCTCTTACATCAGGGTCTCTGTTTCTAGTTTGGAAAAACTTCCCTTGAGTGCACACTTCACAATGTGGAGGTTTTTGTGTGGAACCCTTGATTTTCATACCATCCACAACATCTTCTAACTTCTGAATGTCATTATAATTACAGTGCCCCAAAATTTCATGCCAGGTCTGCATATCATGACACCCCTTGCATTGATCATCATCACCTTCATCATCATTGTTCAATGTGTGCAAATAATAAAGTCTATCGTGTACGTGTATGTGAAATTTGGTACCGTCTCTGTGGATCAGAACGTCCTTCCCCTTCCTGAAGACCACGTGGCTCCATTTGCAGTAGCTGCTTTCACAGACAGAATGTCTTGTGGATAGGATGGGATGTACAGCGCCTGCCTCAGTGTTGTGTTCAGGTGTCTTCCTTTACTGTCGATCAGACAGACTTCTGCATCGCCTCGGCGCCCTGCGACGCCCTTGCACCGCGTGCCGTCCGCCAGCTCCACGCAGTGTGACTTGGCCTGGAACCCGTCATCAAACCTCTTGAACTTCGCCAGGTCTGTGACGATGTGTGAGGTTGCCCCGCTGTCAACCATCAGGCCCCTCACGTCGACTTCTGCTGCTCCCTCGCTCACTCGGAATAAGTACTCTTTGTCCTCCTGGTCCTCTGTCTCCCCGGAGACCTTTCGTGCGTCGTCTCGCTTCCCACGCTGTTTCCGTCTGCAGGTCGTGTCTCGGTGTGTGGTGCTCTTGCAGTGGCTGCACCACAGTCTGCGCTGGCAGGTTCTGGCCAGGTGTTCGTTCAGGCCGCATCTGAAGCACACCACTTCCGCGGCGGTTCTCTCAGCTCCCCGGTCACCTGCTCCGGCGGGTCTCGCTTTCCGCTGCTGCACGTTCATCACGTTGTCATCTGCAGCCCGCATCTTCTCTGTGTCCTCGTAGCTTCGTAGCTTTGTTTTGAATTCAGAGAATTGCATCGTCTCATCTCGTTGTGTGACATGGATTGCAAATGGTTTAAAGGACTCCGGCAAACCTTTCAATACCATTGCAACCAATAGTCCGTCACTTAATGTCTCACCGGCATTTCTTAGCGCTGTGATTGCTGTCTCTGCCCGGATCACGTACTCAGTCACAGTTTCACAGTGAAGTCAGCTCTGTGTAGAGGCTAATGATGCTTTCCTCTGCCTTGATAGTAGTTTCTCAGGATCTGCAGGGCCTCCCGCCCGTCATCGGCAGCATCGCGCATCACCAGCGACAAGCTCTTATCATCGAGAAACTGGATGAGCTCCGCGTATGCTTCCGCATTCTTTTCCGCGTCAAAAAAAACAACTCATCTGCTTCTTCGGTTGTGGGCTCTGTTAAGATAATGTCATTTAACCCTTGCAACCGGAGGTGGCCTAAAAACTTCGCCTCCCATAATTCATAATTATTTTCTTCTCCGTCAAACAGGAGCCGCGACCAGCGGCTACCGAGACTGCTCTTCTTCTCTGTAGCCCGTCCGCTCATGGTGCTCACAGCATGCTATCTTCACCTGTACGTCGGTGGGAACATGCTGCAAAACTTTTCACATGATTCACCTGGGTTCTCTGGGCCCATAACCTGTTGGCAGAGCAGCCATACAGCGGCTACTTGTGTAAAAACCCACTTCGTCGGCACCGAACGCAGAGGAGAAGGAAAGAGGTCGAGAGACGCTTAGTTTGCCTCACATGGCTCTCAGCACAGCAACTACTCAGAGTTGCGTGCAGGAGGGCGCTTTTATTAAACCACGCCCACCAGACAGGTGGCTTCACTTTCACAATTAAATCATTATCACTGTCAATGTTCTGACAAATAAACATAAACCAATAAATAAATAAACAATCAATAAGTGAGAGCACCAACACTCAACACTGTAGATACATGGACAAACATCATAGCCCTATCATCACTTAGTTTTATTGTATAAATGTATACAAAAGGGCACATAACACCATATGAAGGAACAATATCCCCGTCTGCACAAAGAAATAT
>JAOPUD010000098.1:11375871-11386340 GCA_027122715.1 Trisopterus minutus
CTCGCGGGTCAGGTACGACATCATGAACCTCCAGAACATGGGGGAGGACGGCTACGACTACCTGCGCGTGGGCTACTGGCACGAGGGCCTGCTGAGCATCGATGACAGCAAGCTGCTGATGAACAGCAGCGAGATGGTGCGCTCCGTCTGCAGCGAACCCTGCGAGAGAGGGCAGATCAAGGTGAGCGGGGGGGGGCGGGGCTTAGCGCTGGCCACTGTTAACTGTCACTCATCGTTGTTCGGGTGATTCACTGTTGAGTGTGAGGCGGACAGTTGGTCTTGTTGGTTGGTTTGTCTGTTGGAGGACTTAGTCACCGTTGCATGAGATGGATGGTATCTGGCTCTTAACTTTTAAGAGCCAGATTGGAACGGCTCGTCTGCCGTTCATATTTCATCCGCTTTCGGAAAGCGTCGTCAATATGAACTGACAAAAATGTGTTTTGATGGAATAATCAAAGGATGAAGGAGTGATTACTTTGTCGGCAATAATTGAGGCCCTTTGAGAACGCCACTGTGATTAAGGGCTATACAAATAAAAATGACTAGAATTGACTTGACTTTAGTTATGATAAGTTGGGTTTTGACGTACCCTTCATCAGAGCCCCCCCCACCACCCCTCTCCCCTCTCCCCACTCCCCTCTCCCCACTCCCACACCCTAATATCAGCTTTGTTATCCTGGCTCTCGGCGTCCTCCTGTTTTACATATCACACAGCGCTGATAGCACCGTCTCCGGGAGGGAGGAATGTAAACGCCGCTGGCTGGCTGGCTCCACTGGTCATGTCTCAGGGCTTTGGAGCCGGAGCACGCACAACCAAACACTCGCATATTCACGGCAGCGGCGGCGGCGGTGGCGGTTACTATCGGATGTCTCCGAAACCTCCGAAACGTGGATGTCGAGCTCCGTCCCCCCCCACCTCCGCCCCCCCTCCCCATCATAATATCAGCCGCCGCAGCAGCAGCAGCCTGGTGATTTAATAGAGGGCCTGAGAAAGGGAACAACCACTGTAAGCAGGCGTCAGCCCAGTAGCGAGTGGAGAGATCTGCCACACTGCACATAGAGATCTGCAGATTGCAAACTAGCCGAGGTGAGACTGAGGGGGGATTACTTTTGATCTACCCCCCCAATTCGGCACGGTACAGAACCCACCAGTTGACAAAATCCAACCAACAAACAATATTTATATATTTATATATATTTATATATACACCAGTATACGTTTCCCCATCTGAATGCATGCATCACAATGTCTCAAAATGGATATATTTTGAGGGTGAAAGCTGCATATTGAGTAGATGTCCCCCCCATGTTAATCTGTGGCTCTCCTGGACCACTACTACTTCCTGTATCATACCCCCCAGTATGGCAGCAATTATCCTACAGCTCATCACACTTACAGTAACCGCTCTGACCGCTTTGACCACTGGAGACTATGTTGATGTATGATGATGAATTAGTGTGTGTGCGTTTGTGTGTGTGTGTGTGTGTGTGTGTGTGTGTGTGTGCGCGCATGCGTGTGCGTGCGTGCGTGTGTGCGTGCGCGTGTGTGTGTGTGTGTGTGCAGGTGATCAGGAAGGGGGAGGTGAGCTGCTGCTGGATCTGCACCACCTGTAAGGACAACGAGTACGTGCAGGACGAGTTCACCTGCAAGGCGTGTGAGCTGGGCTGGTGGCCCGACGAGGAGCTGGAAGGTACGGACGCAGACACAACAGAGCAGCGCAGCCTGGCCCTGCTCTGAGCGGTGTGCTTTTTTCTGGGCTCCGTGCCAGTCTCACACCATCCGCCGTCTACCTGAAGGCATCCTTGAGCCAGGTGCTGATCCTCTCGCTGCTCCTTAAGGACCCCCTGTCTGAAGTCAGGGGAAGTGGCTTTGGGAAAGAAAAAGAGCCTGGGCTGAACGGTGTGATATTAAACCGATGCACCGTTGAGAGAGAGAACAAAGGGGTCGGGGTCGAGACTTTAACCGAAATGGGAGGATTCCGTTTTTTTCGGCTGTTCTCCAAAACTCTGCCACTGTTTTCCCCCTTGAACCGGCCCAGCCTCGTTTCATTTCTTGCTTGTTCCTCTGTGATCCGCGCTGACCTTTGCTTGGCTGTATAAGGGGGGGTATGAGGTAGGAGGTCGCTGTAGCATTGCGTCGTTCATGGCTAGCCCACTCGGAAGGGAGCACAGGCATATGACGGGTAAAGCCGGAACAGAAGCCATCATTTCATACCAAAGTAATTTTCGTTGGATAATTTAATTTAGCTTGGAGGTTATTATGATCCTTCATGTCTTTTTTGTCTTTATTACTTTCTTTACCCCTTTTTGCTATTTCGGGAACATTGGATAAATGCAGTTTTAATCACATAGTTTGATTTGATTTGAATGTATATATAGCCCATGCATTCCAGGAACAATTGGACTTTATAGTCCCGCCTGCAGGGGAGACTATTTAAAAGCTGCTAAGAGTAGAGCATCACTTACGGCTTGCTGAGTCATTACTGGAACGGCAATATTCTCCTATTAGTCCTCAAGCCTTTTCCACTTTTCCACGCGAGATGATAACTATGTTACAGGAGAGCCACACATGGACAGACATACGAAACACACACACACACACATACACCCACATCACCATTAGAGAGAGAGATGTGTTTACAGAGGAGTACAAGGCAAAGGGTGCAAATGAGCGCTAGAACAGGAATAATCACATGGCCGTTGGTCATCCTGCGCGGCAAAGTCAACAACCAACCCATAACATGCGGTGTTATTCTGTGCCCCCTGTGCTGTCCAGTCTGCGAGCCCCTGCCTCTGAAGATCCTGGACTGGTCGGACATCGAGTCCATGGTGGCGGTGGCCTTCTCCTGCGTGGGCATCCTCATCACCTCCTTCGTCACCTTCATCTTCATCCAGTACCGCGACACGCCGGTGGTCAAGTCCTCCAGCCGGGAGCTCTGCTACATCATCCTGGCGGGCATCTTCATGGGCTACATCTGCCCCTTCACGCTGATCGCCCGGCCCACCGTGGCCTCCTGCTACATGCAGAGGCTCCTGGTGGGCCTGTCCTCCGCCATGTGCTACTCGGCCCTGGTGACCAAGACCAACCGCATCGCCCGCATCCTGGCGGGCAGCAAGAAGAAGATCTGCACCCGCAAGCCCCGCTTCATGAGCGCCTGGGCCCAGGTGGTGATCGCCTCGGTGCTGATCGGCGTGCAGCTCAGCCTGGAGATCGCCCTCATCGTCCTGGAGCCGCCCATGCCCGTCAAGTCCTACCCCAGCATCAGCGAGGTCTTCCTCATCTGCAACACCAGCACGGTGGGCATGGTGGCGCCGCTGGGCTACAACGGCCTGCTGATCATGAGCTGCACCTACTACGCCTTCAAGACCCGCAACGTGCCGGCCAACTTCAACGAGGCCAAGTACATCGCCTTCACCATGTACACCACCTGCATCATCTGGCTGGCCTTCGTGCCCATCTACTTCGGCTCCAACTACAAGATCATCACCATGTGCTTCAGCGTCAGCCTCAGCGCCACCGTGGCGCTCTGCTGCATGTTCGCCCCCAAGGTGAGCCCTGAGGGGTACGGGGGTGAAGGTGTGCTCTCCTGACCAATCGTCAGGAGCGGGGATAAAGTCACTTTGGATAAAGCGTCTGCTAAATGCCCCACATTGGATGTCATAATCTGATAGCCTCCTGAATGGGTGTGTCCAGGTGTACATCATGCTCGCCAAGCCGGAGAAGAACGTGCGGAGCGCCTTCACCACGTCCACCGTGGTGCGCATGCACGTGGGCGACGCCAAGACCGCCGCCAAGGCCGCCAAGCCCACCAGCAGCATGGCCAACATGTTAGGTAACAGAGTTAAGTAATGTCATGATATGTTTACTGTTGAGGCGTTTATCTCCATGACAACCAATTCTATAAATCAGGCAGGGTTTGTACATCTCCCCATTGCCTGCAGGGCTCCATTACGTCAGGGGCATCAGGGTCTTTATGGGGTATTTAACACGCTACTGCTAAATATCATGATATGCTTATGAATTCAAATAACCATTCTCAACAGTCCAGCTGAAAATTGAAAGTATGGTATCGGACTAAAACATGTTTTCCTTTCCCACTGTAGTTCCATCCCTCATATTTGATCAATTGAAATGCATATCTTGTCTTCGCCATTCATTTTGTCTATAAAACTGGGTATCACAAAAACACAATGTCCTCCTTTCATGAGATACACCACCATTCAACAACGATAATATAGAATTATTGCCCAGCGCAATCAGGGGTTAGCATCTTACCGCAAACGAGTTAGCATTGTTGTTATCCTGGATGTCAAACAACATGACAGGGCTCCTGGAGGTCCTCCCGTGGTAGTCAATCTCACTCTTCATTGGCTGGAAGGGAGAGAGAGAGAGACACACACAGGTCACCAACAGTTCTTCCTGCTAGAAATGTACAGCCCTCAAACAGAATATCACAAGCGTCCACACGTTACAGGTCGGCACCACACCGGCTGTTGGTAAAGATGCAAAAATGTGACATAATTGTCGTAAGATTTGTTGAGGAAAGTTTGTCATGCGTTAGGGCAAATTGTTTGTGAAAATCCCTTTTCACACCTCGAGACGTGAGTTCCTGGAAACGTCAAAAACGTGCAAGCACTTCATACACACAAAATCACCCAAGTGCAAAAAACAGTGGCAAACATCGTTCAAACTGCCTGCTGCTTACAGCAAACCGGGTAGCATGTCTTTCGACAAGTTAGTGGTGCACACACAACGTCATGCTCCTAAAATAACCCCATCAATGGAGAGAATATCGCCTGAAACAACCAGTTAAGTCAACTCTGTGTCAAACTCTGAGTCGAGTCCACTTCATCCTAAGCCTTTTTTGTTAGGTGGGGGCTGCTGCACACAACTGCATCTGAGGGGAACCCAAAACGTGACACAAAAAAACAACAAACACCCGCCGTCGCACCGATGCAGCACCGCACACCATGCGGAAGATACCTCTGCAGGGGGGTCTGCCCAGCTGCCGGGGCCGTCGCGGGCCACACCCCTGTCGCCCTCTCTTCTGTCCCTGTCCGTCCCCTCCCTCCCCCCCCTCAGCCAGCCCTCCGTCCCGGGCCCGGCGCCTCCTCCGTAGGGGCTCATGCCGCGGGGGGAGGAGGGCGGGAACCGCAGGAAGTCCTCCCCCTGGGGCGGGGTGAAGGTGAGGAAGGGCGTGGCCGAGCTGGGCCGTGGCGGGTAGGGCGGGGGCAGGGGGGAGGCGGAGGGCGAGGCCGCGGGGGAGCCGCAGTAGGGGCTGCCCCCCCCTCCGCCGGTGGCGGTGAGGCCCATGTAGGAGTAGGGGGCCGGGGGCACGGGGCTGGCGGACAGCGAGGGGGGCAGGTACTCGCCCCAGCGGTAGGAGACGGAGGGCAGCGGGGGCAGGGGAGGGGTGGGGGCCGCCGGTGGGCTGCCCCTGCCGCCGCCACCGCCGCCCACGGTGAGGGAGATCCACTCGGAGGAGATGGCGTGCACCTCGGGAGACACCGAGCGCTGGGAGGAGCGGGGGAGGGGCAGGGGGGAGGTGGTGAGCCGGTTACGGATCAGCTTTAGAGGAGCCATATCACGAGGAGGAGCAGGAGGAGGAGCAGGAGGAGGAGGAGGAGGAGGAGCAGGAGGAGGAGAAGGAGGAGCAGGAGGAAGAAGAGGAAATAATAAAGGGGCGATGAGATGATAGGGTAAAAAAGATAAAGTACAAGTGCAAGAAAAACGATATAAGCCCTAGCTTTAGGTGTGACAACCAAAAAACTTAAAAGTTAAATTAAACTTTGATGTCTGAGCCGAACACACATGGAAATTCAAAACAAAATGTGAAAGGAGGAATGGCACCGTGGATCCAGTATGTATGACAGTATGTATTGTGTGTGTGTGTGTGTTTGTGTGTGTGCGTGCGTGTGTGTGTGTGTGTGTGTGTATGCGCGTGTGTGTGTGTGTGTGTGTGTTCCCTCCCCTTACCAGAGGAGAAGCGTTGTTGCTGCGCTGCGGCGAATGGCTGACGGGCGGGTCGGGGTACTCCACGCCGTTCTTCACGCGGGGTCTCTTGGTCACCTCGATGTAGGTGACCGGGAAGATGCCCTGCCGGTTGGTGCCGGCAATCTTGCCCTCGTACCAGTTCTCGTCCACTCGGCGGATCAGCGTGATCCTCTCTCCCTAGGGGTGTTGCATGATACCCCGTTAGATCATAGCGTGGTGATAGCTCAGGGACACCACAGAGCTGTGTCTGAGCGCTCCGATTATACCAGCACTTTGGAACTTTTTTCGCTGGGACCATTACTTTAGTTCAGAATTTTATTTGGCCAAGGTTCTCTGCAGACTATAATTAACAAAGAAATAAATCCCTGGATTTATTGACCCATGGGTGGAGAGGTTCTTATGTTTAGTGCTCTCCATCTGTTGAAATGATTTTAAAGAAAGGGAAAGGAAAGGTATGAAATAAACTGGAACCAAAGCCACAGATGTAATGATGAACTAGATTGGTCCGTGTTTGACACATTTGTCGTGGTAGCAGTCGCCCTCAGCCCTCAGTCCCGCCCCCATGACTCTGTCGCCCTCAGCCCTCAGTCCCGCCCCCATGACTCTGTCGCCCTCACCTTTCTGAAGGACATCTCCACCACCGTATCGCCGCAGAAGTTGAAGCGGGCCATGGCCTCCCCGTACTCCAGGACCTGCACGGGGGCGCTCTTCTTGGGCTGAGCCTTCTCTGTTGGGGGGAGGAGCTGCAGGGACCCACAGAGGGGGAGGGAGAGGGAGGGAGGGAGGGAGGGAGAGGGCAGGAGGTTCTCTTTAATCTCAGATACTACTAGTAAAAAGCCGTTATTAAAAACTACATCAAACCATCTCATAGATGCTCAAAAAGGTTACACTTTTAATGAAAATTCTTATGAATTCATCTATTTCGTATGCTTAGGCAGACTGTGGTGTGAAACAACAGAAAGCGAGAGTCACATTTCATCCGGATCTAAAGCTCTCATTAGTTGAACACAACATTGACAATAAAACATGACTGATGCTTAGTGCATAGTCAGTGTGTCAGGACAGACTTCTCTGGGCCTTCCTCTGCACTGTGCACATTTCTCCTTTAATAAACCCATGTGCATTTCAGCCTCTCCTACCTCCACATAGCTCCGGGGGAAGATGCCCACCCTGCCGTGGTGCTCCCCCTCAAACCAGTTCTGGTCCACCTGTCGGATGATGTAGACAATGTCCCCTTTCTGGAAGGGCAGCTCCCTACAGGGGTGACAACAACAGACCTTTATCATCCACTGGTGGAGGTGACGTAATCTGATACAGGGGTACGAGCAGCGTTCAATAACACTTTTCCAATAATAAACATAACCATCTGTTTGGGACATTACAAATGATACATTACAACCAAAGGCCATTAACATTACAATAAGAAGACGAAGAGAAAGTGCAAATGTCTCCTTCATAAAAGCATGGCTTTTACCATCGCGTGACAGTTAACGCAGACCAGCCCGGCCAATCCGTCAGCTACTGGTTTCTCAGAAGGTGAAAAACAAATACCCCAACTTATAAATAAAGAGCTATCGATCAAGAGGCCCCCCCGGCTAGCATAGCGTCCTATCACTGTCATGGGTCAGATGAAAGTTACTGCCCCCCTGCTGAGCACGGGAAAGCTGGTATTTCTCGGTGGCTTTAAATATTTTACACGCACGCCGTGGCAAACATCTGTGGCATGCCCCGATCTCTTTCACCTACTTTAGAGTCTCAGCTCTGAAGTCGAAGCGAGCCAGGGCCGGAGTTCTCTGTAAACACACAAGCAGCACACGTTGTAAGAGAGATTGGGGAAGAGAAGCGCTGGTGATTGAAGCACCCTTCAACCAGCTAACCTGCATAAAAAAGAGAATGCACTGAACTTAATGTATTTAATATACACCCACATTCTCTCCGGATGAGGTGGGGAGTAAACACGAATAAACATTTCCACACAGTAAGTTCTCTCGCCTTGTAAAAACAACACATTTTGATGATCTCAGCTTATGAATAAACCTTTATATTTTATGGAGGTATGGCAAAAATGAAAACGCAATAACCCTGTATGTATAGTATAATTTATGATGAGGTCATCTGTCTGTCACTTTTATGGGCCTCTGCTTATACCTGGGCTATTCCAGCAATGGCAGGAATGGGGCACATGTGCCATGTGCTTCAGTGCACACCAGATCATGCTTCACTATGGCTGTCAGGCTTTTCCTCAAACTACTCACAGGAAACATCCACGGCAGCCTTTGTATATATTCTAGCAAAAAAACCCATCTATACTTGCTGGATAATCCCCTACCTTTCATATTTTAGGTCTGAATGAACGATTGGAAATCACCTAAAACACACAGGGAACTGAAATGGAAACCGAGCCAGGTAACCTGGCAACGCTTATTGTTCTTGCCTAACACAGAGGAGAAAGCCATCTGTGTTCAGATACCCCACTGACAAAACCAACGTCCAAGTCCACACACACACACACACACACACACAAACACACAGACTGACCAAACATCTGTCATCTATTCTCCCCGTTTCAGGCAACACAAGAATGCAAGAAACACGTTGTTCTGCCGTCGTACCTCCACGCCCGACTTCCTCTTCTCTGCGTTGTCCGTGACGTTGAGCAGGTCTCCGAAGCGCTCGTTGGTGATGAACTGGTGGCGCGTGGGCACGATGCCCGTGTGCCGCCGGGCCGCCGTGTCCGCCTCCTCCTGCTCGCGCTTCAGCCGCCGCTGCTCCTCCAGGATTTTCTGCCAGAGTAAAAGTTGACTTTAATTGTTTTGTTGTTGTTGTTGTTGTCTTTCTTCCCCTGGCGCCCCCACATAATGTTCTCTATTTACCCACTCATTCTTATTCATATTTAATAAGGAACAGTCTGGACCACGCATAATCAATCCTTCCTGGACTGGTTTACACTTTCTTCACTTCAGTCTCATAAGCTTCTGTCTCACGTGTGTCTGGTCTCACTTTAACTCCTCCTGCTTTCAAATCAATTCAATCAACTCTTGATGTTGCAAAGAAGTGACCCGATGCAAAGTTCAACGGTTGCTTACCTCACCTACACATGATGCATGGTTAAAGGGTCATTGTCCTTGCTAAATGTTATTAGATCTCTTGTCTCTTGTAGGAGCGGTTACCTCTTTGTCGCCATGACGCCTCCTCAACACTTCATCCTGGCTCTCGCCGTGGGCTGGAGATGAGTCCGAGTCTGAAGCAAGTAAATACACCATCAGGCCAAGGGAGACTCACATGGCCGCCCCAGGTGGAGACATCACATCACTCTAACATGACTCTGCAAAGGCGTTTCTCCGTTATGAACAGACAACGTTGTCGCGTACAACTCGAGATAGTCCTGAACAGTCACTAATCCCAACCATGCTCTAAATAATGAATGCCACCTTGTATGCAGGACAAACATGAAAGTAAAAAACAGCACACCAGTCAAATCAAATCAAAAGATAAATGAATTCCAGCATGCACATGAAAAGAATTACAGGATCAATCGATGTTGTGTTCATGGAGAAAGGAATGAATACAAAAAATAAAATATGAAACCTTTATGGGCCTCTAACAGTGACTTCATGGTTCACTGCTAAGATTTATATTCTGACCAACCAGCTTCCATCAGTGCTTTTCGTGAAATTCGTATCCGATTTTATTTTTACTCGTTTTCAGTATTTCTCTCTAACCTGCTTTCTTCATCGGATCAAACTTTCATCAAGCTTTCTATGTATCGGCCAAGACAGCCTATACACAAGCTGTTATCTATAAGAGCCAAATCAGAAGACCAACCATTCACCACTATAGCCATAAAGGAACATGGTGAATGCAGAAACCATCTCACCTTCAATAAAACAAACAAAGAAATTACACAACAAACCAAACAAACCAAAAAAAAAAGTAAATAAACATTGGGAACGCATCACGTTGAGAGAGTGTATGCACGGCGTTTTCGTATTGACCTACATAAACATTGCGCAACATTGCTGTGTTCATAGCTTTGGACTGAAGCCTGGGTCTTCCATTTGTCAATGGTTGTGAATTTAGCCTCAGGGTTAGTAAACACGTCAATGTGTGATAAAAGGATCTCCTCACAGTG
This sequence comes from Trisopterus minutus, assembly GCA_027122715.1. NCBI lineage: Eukaryota > Metazoa > Chordata > Actinopteri > Gadiformes > Gadidae > Trisopterus > Trisopterus minutus. The sequence goes on from JAOPUD010000098.1 coordinate 11,385,999, forward strand.
TTTAGCAGTCCTTTTCTGAGCTACGTACGTTTACAGCTATTGACAGTTGCGTAGTGCTTAGTGGGCTCTGAACAGCCTTGCATACGTCTCAAACATGATGGCGCCCGGAAGACATGCACACAGACGCCAGCCGGAACACGCCGCCTGTGTCCCCCTCACACAATAACTGAAAGGCTTCAGGATTGGTTGATGGGTGGACGAACGAGGGCTGGCCGGGTGAGACCAGGGTTTCATTCACCGTATGAGATGAGGAGAGAAACTGAACACAGCCACCACAGTGACGCGGGCCTAGCCGTCACACACACGATACGGATGGGGGGAGGGGGGGAGGGGGGGGGGGGG
>JAOPUD010000098.1:11401145-11411262 GCA_027122715.1 Trisopterus minutus
GTGTGTGTGTGTGTGTGTGTGTGTGTGTGTGTGTGTGTGTGTGTGTGTGTGTGTGTGTGTGTGTGTGTGTGTCAGACAAGGTGAGTGAATGAGTTACTGAGTGAGTAAGAAAGAAAGAAAGACGGAACGGTGTGTGCGTCCACAAACTGCAGAATAGGATCTGTTGTGTTGTAGCGTCAGGCGTTCTTATAGTTTTAAGTTAAATTGTCTTTGACAAGCAGCGACTAATGAGAACACAGTGAAGCGATGGGAGATCAAAGTGTAAACTGTTAAGCGGTGTGATAATGTGATGAGGCTATTCATTTTGTAATGACTCTACTTAGTGATTTCCCATTTCTGCTGCGTTTCTAGAGTGCTTGTGTATTTGTGATGGCCTGGTTTTTTTTTGTTGTTTTTATTTGGCAATTCTCTTTACCTTCAACCTTGTCCGCCATGTTTTTCCGTGTTTTTTTGTCCGTTCAGGACAACATCAACGTGGACGAGGCGGCGCGCTTCCTGGTGGAAAACATCCTGGCCAATGACAAGGGCCTGCCCTACGAGGAGACCAACGGAGACCGCATCAAGCTGCACCAGGAGACGGTGGCTGCGGAGAGCAAGTCCGGGTGCTGCTAGTGCCGCCCCCAATCCTCCAGCCCCCACTCAGACCCAGAACCTTACTGCCCTACCCATGCCCACGCATGCATCCATCCGGCGGTGTGTGTTGTCCTCGTGTGACCTAGGGCCTTTATGGACTATGTGTCTCTTTGTTCCACTGCGCTGCCAAATGCACCCCCCCCCCCCCTCCACCACCACAGATGCAGATAAATCCTCTTGGGGGAGGAAAAGGCAGCGTTTAAGAGCAAATGCTTACAAATGACTCCATTCTGTTCTCAAGATTTCTCCTTTTTTGTAAATTATAATCTGTTGCTGTTTCCCTCCCTGACCCAGAATACTCTCACCGAGCCATTATACCATGACGAATGTTAAAGGTGCTGAAAATGTGGCACCGACACATCCATCGTCATCGAGAAAACAAAGTGTCTGTGTATATTTCCCTCGGTCTCCTGGACCAGTAATCATCCATCTCATGCACTTCCCTGTCAGACCCATCGCTTTTGTTTCTGACAAAGCAGATGATATTGAGAGGTTTACCCAAAAAAGCGGACTAAATGGATGCAAATGCCTTTATAAACGGCCAGCCTAATGTTTTTAAATCCATCTGTATGTATTAAAATCAATAAGAATATCATGTTAAAAATAATCGAATGAAATGGGCATCTTTCAAGTCTTTTGGTCCTCAGGCCGTGAATTGTTTTTCCTCTCTGAGTTCTTCGTCGTAGTTTTCAAAATAAGCCCAGCCTTTTCAAGACGGTACAGCTTGCAAAATAATGTTCCAGAAGTGTTGATTTGGTGTTTATTTTTCATATGAAGTGCCAAATTTCAGTGTTTTCTCTAGACCCTACACGGAAGGACACAAAAGGACATTGCTATGAAATAGATCTGAATAAATAAAAAGGTTTGTTTTGTAACACAAAAAATAAATGCCTAAAATATGTATTTTAACTGGTGTTTGTTCATGTGTTAAATTGTGTACTGATATGCAGACAAGATCAATTGACTGAGGATTATATTCTCTAGACATGGGAAGAGTAATCTCTAGGTATAGTGAAATCTTTTTAACATGTAATTTGGATTATATATAATGTTCTCGTGTGAACAAACTTCTACAAGAATAAACATTTTAACAAATGAGTATGTTGTATACATTTTTGAATCCATGTCTATACATAGGCCTACACTAATGTCATCAATATCAGTAGATGAGAGGTAGCCCAAGGAAGCTAATATCTTCCAGGAACTGTTAACCTCCTGAATTCAACAATATTGAATTTAAAATAAATGCCAATCAATTTGATAAGCATGAAAATCTGTTAGAAAATGATGGAAAAGAACATTAAATTATTTACAAATATTCCAAAAGTGGAAGAAACCAAGCAGTGCGTGTGTAATTGGAAACGTTCAGGTGAAACCACGTGCCTCACGTGGTTTGTTGTGGGACGTCGTCACACGTGTTCTCACCGCTGCGCCCTGGCCACGCTTCATTATAAGGGTATGAATGTCATTAATGCCTCCAGGCCGTGTAGAAGCATTCAACCTGGTGGAACGTTTTTAATCTCTACGTGCACGTCAATCAACATGTCTGTAAGTACACCAGATAATACAATGTAGAAAATACCCTGTTGTAAGATGCTCTATTTAAATTCGTTTTTTTATTTTCTTTTTTGAGTTGGTAGTTGTTGATAGTGTTACACAGATGTGAAGGGGGTCGAGGCCCCAATCAAAACACGGACCCACCTTCCTTCGACCCCCATCACCTGACCCCGTGATCGGCAGTTCCGGGAGTTGCGAAGATTGCCTAGCAACCAAAACGTAAACAAACGTTACAGAAAACACGCGGGTGTATTTCTTGTACGCTGTTTCTGGTTCATTCTAGCCGCCGAAGACTTTCACAGAGTTGTATTTTCGTACGTTTTTCTTTCAACCACAACTAGCGATGTCTAAGGGACCGCCTAAGAAAAGAGAGTCTTCTGGCCTGCTGTCCTCAGCACAGGGCCAGGCGTCCACCAAGGAGTGAGTTTGGCGGCACAATAAGTAGTACGAGTGGGCCTCGCTAGCTTAATTAATGGTCACCGCGTCTAACCCGATACAGCCTCGTCACTTCGTCTCTTTTTGAGTTTAACCAGCGAGATTATGTCGTTTCTGTCATTCAAACTATAGCATATAGTACCTTATACTAAAAGTGGTGATTTATTTTATTGACAGGAAGTAGAGAACGTAAAAACGATATGCTAATGCGTGTTTCACAATCATTGACATCGTAAAAAAACCGATTTGATTCACCGTTAGGTCTAGCCCCAGGACGGTGAGCCCTTCTCACTCACTCAGTTACTCATTCACTCATCTGGGTCTGAGACACACACACACACGCACACACACACGCACACGCACACACACACACACACACACACAGTAGTACAAAGAAGCGTCCACAACACCTCGGGACTTGGCATTGTGGTGGTCTCAGGCTGGTTCCGAGGCTTTTGCATACAAACACACAGCATGTCACACGCTACTTTAGATATGATAATGTCGAAGGATCAAGCCTTGACAGGTGGCTGTTTGCGTGACGTGGTTTCAGAGAGCGATCCCTGTCAGGCAGCGTCTCTGAGGGCCTAGGAGAGCTCAGAAGATGCAGGTGTCTCGTCTGGCCGGAGTGGAGCGAGGCAGAAGTCAACGGGGAGAAATGGGATGCAGCCAAAGGTCCCAAAGATGGAAAACTGGGCAAGAGTCCAAGTGTGGTGCAGAAAATAATTTGATATTTATCCTTCACGATTAAAAATATTCTCATTCACTATAACACTGCATGGGAAATACCTAACATATGTCCTGCATGCTTTAATTCTCATTAGGCTCAGATGTTCTATGAGGAGCCTGAAGGCAAAGTTAGCCTGCCTTCATCTTTAAAAGTACACTCATGGAAACGCCCGTCAGAGTTCATTGTCAACAAGGTAACAAGTTACATTTCTTCAGAATTATTGTAAACGCCCCTACTCTAGTAAATACTTAAGGGATGTTGAATCTAGAAATTCTTGAGGTGTTTGGTTGTTCATACTGAATTTTCATAGGGAGAAGAAGTGGGTTATCTTGTCTCAGTACATTACCTCGTCAGTATTTTTTTCTTATATAGAGCTACATACCTAAGGTCATAAAAAGGTCCTTAAAAAGTGTCTGGTAACAGAAAACGTGTAAACTGGTTAACCATCTGCAAGGTTCATGTGTAGTTTAACACAAAGGTTAACATTTACAAAAGGGCAGAAAGGAATCGACAAAAAAGGACATAGCATTAAGATAGATAGATATCTCTTAGACGTAGAGAGAATAATCACTTCACCACATCAAATTAATTTACATTGAACTTAAAGTCAAGACAGATCAAAGGCAGCTAGATAGATTAATCTATTAAAGGACAATTCCGGTATTTTGAACGTTGAGCTTTGGCGATTAGCTTACTGAAATGGGGCAAATGTGTGTCACCAGAACAGACTCAACATTCATGTTAACATGCTTCTATGTTCTGGTGACACACATTTGCCCCATTCCAGTAAGCTAATCGCCAATGCTAACACAGCACTGCAGAGTTGAAAGCCAATTTGATGAAATGATGAAATGAAATGTCATGTGTCTGTCCTCAGCCTCGGTTTGTAGGTTCTATCAGTTGTGTTTTTCTATTTATATCAGAGCGTGATATATGTCTATACTTTGCTTTATTACAGACTCCTACAGTGGTCGAGACTGTTGCAGAAGTAGACCTGATCTCAGCCAACGGTCATCTGCTTGGCAGTGAGGTAATATCAGACAGAATGTATATCGGTGTGGGGCCAAGCATGCGACTTCCTGTCCCTGTTACCGTCTCTGAGTGTAAATGAAGTGTCAGAAGGGGTAACAATGAATCTGACAGAAATAATTGAGTTCCCTTCGATGGGCCACGCTGTGCTCATCGATCAGGGGTGTGATGGATCGGGTACAACAACCCAAGCATCAAGCAATGGGATTTTATGGATTGACTGCCTGATGGATTTAAGTTATTTAGCCCTTGTGATGAATCTACCACCCTACTGTTGACACGTTTAAAACTCAACTTTAAACCCATATCTCATCTGTAGCCTTTGGTTCTGTTTGATATGTGTGTCTTAATGTTTTGTTTTAAACTTTCTATCTATGAGTTCCTTTAAACAATAAGTCTGAGTGTGTGACTGGTGTTTTTATACCCCCCCTCTAGCCCACACACATCAGATTAGACATTTATATAGTTATATTTAACTGTTATTTTTATATGCACTATATCAATACAACAGACTTGAACTCTATGCCCCTTTTCTCTTGCAGATGATGAGGTGGATCATCAGTGAGATCGGCATCGTGTGGAAGCTGTGGTGCCACGGTGGTGTTGATGGCGCTGCGGACCAGAGGTGGAGGCCCTGGGAGCACATCTACTCTCTGTGCAAGGTGGTCAGCGGTCACACGCCGCTCTACAACAGTTACGGGAAATACGTGGTCAAACTCTTCTGGATGGTGAGGCGCACGCACGCACACGTGCACGCACGTTTGCACGCACACACACTCACACTAACACACACACTAACACATATTATCTGTTCAAAAATAATGGCTTCCCTTACGTTTGTTCTCTTGTTATCCAAAATGTCGACTTAGAACCGTACAAGAAGGAGAGCACATCTACTCTTGACCTTCAGAGCTGGTAAAAACGAAATATCTGAGGCACACCTAGGAAGGAGGGAATGAGGTCTCCCCATCATCAGTATGTCTCCCGTTATCAGGCTGAGAAAGGCTTGGCTTTACACATTGGCTGATAAATACATGTGGCTTAACTGGAGTCAGATTCCGGTATGAGACCGATGGTGAATGTCAATAATGATTGCGTGACCTATTGCAGGGTTTCTTTTCTGTCCATACAGGCTAAGTCATAAGGTTTGTTGAGTTTCAGTGTAGAGATTTTCCTCGGCTACTCCAGGAAAAATACTAAAACAAACAATAATGGAAATCGTCCCAAAACAAAAAAAACAAGAATGCAGTTTTAAGTGAAAAGTCACAGTTGAGTTACATTTGCCGACAGCAGTGACAGTCATGACATAAGTCCTGTCAGTTTGTTGGATGGAAGGTTGTTCAAGGAGGTCATCCCATTTTTCTGTACTACAGTACGGTTTGAAAGTTGCAGGCTTGTGTTCCTCAGTTCATTGAGCCCATCGTATATTTACCGACACAAAGACTCAGACAGCAAAGCCTGTCTTTTTAATGAATCAACAACAATGCTACCAAGCACCGCCTAAAAGGAATAGGCTCTCCTCTAGCAGTAGAATGCTTTCCCCCTCTCTCTCCCCCTCTCTCTACTTCTATCTCTCCTCCCTCGCTCTCTCCTCACCCTGCCCCCCTCACCCCCCCCCAGACAAGCAGGCATGACATAGTTACCGTCAACCGGCGCTCATGCCAGCCATAGCACTCCACCAGATGGTTTGAGAGTGAGATTCAAGCACCCCGCACACCAACACATCCAAAGCCTCTCACCCTATTGCTAGCAGGCTTGACTAGCCCTCCATTACTACTGTGTCCTTATGGTCGATTTCTTTGGATGGACCCTGCTTATTGTCCCCCTGTACTGTATAACTGATGTATAGATGAAGCCCTTTTGGCTGCAGTACCGTAGGACAGGAAAAGCCTCTTTGTTGTTGCCCTCCTTTTCTCCCTCCAGTAGAGACGATACTAGAGGTCGATAAGAAAAGAAACATCACCTTTTTTTGTTGCGTCTTCCGTGAAGTTAAATCTTCCGTGAGGGAGTGCGAGATAAAAAGAGGCAGGGCCTCTGTAAAGTAAGTCTCCTAAAATGAAAGTGATAGATGTTTTATGAAGGGAGGGGAGGATTAAATGTTTTTTTAATGCAACATAGGGACTCGGTTGCCTGTGCACGGTGATGTAATAGATAGGCAACTACGACAGCTGGGAACAGTTAAAGTCAGAATTTAGCCTGTAGTCCCTGAATTCCTGCTGTTTCTACCATCAGTGTGAAACTCTAATCATAGACAGCCACGAGAGGACACATCACACAGCGCCGTTAATCTGTCTGCTGGCCCGCATGAATCAGCCAATGACAGAACAGAATCAGTGTGTTGTTGTATGATACAGTGTGATGCAAGTTATGAGTAGCCAATGGCTGGAATAAAGAAATTAGAATGGAAAGGTTTGTTTGATGTACTGGACCACTGGATTGCTTGGAAACTATTCTGCTTTAAAATGACTCACATTGAAACCAAAATCTATTAATAAATTGTATAACATTTTAAATTGTCATTGGTATGTCATATATGACATATATATATATATATATATAATAATTATCTGCAACATTTTCTCGCTGTATTCTAATTAAGAAAACTAGTGTGATCCTGTGTTGTTGCCAGTCTCGACCAACCACTTAGTGTAACGTTCTGCTGTGCTCTGTACTCGCAACCTATTATTTTCGTGACGTCAAAGGGCCTTTTCAGGGGAACTTGGACGTCCTAACGAAGGGGCACAGACACTGAGAATGTATGCCAACGCCACGGTGCGTACAGATGTGTGTAGCACTTTCTGGGCAGTGGTTAATATCGATGGCTGCGTCCAAGAGAGGCTTAAGCTTCTTGGGCACTTGTAGTTTAGCGCCACTCGCTCCTTCCTACGACTCTCAGCCCAAAAGGCATCGTTGGAAAAGATGGATTAAAGTTTGAATTTGGGCAGAAATGCGGTTCAATCAAATTTGAATTGAAATCCAATTCAGCTGGCATTGGGACTTAATGCTCTTTGGAACCTCAGGAGAGAGTTTCATCCATAACCCTCAAGAGAAAAAATTGAACCAATCATTCATGCTCATCATATGTGTCTATATTAGGCTTTGCATAATTTGTACATAATTGGTCATTTTATTTTTAACTTTGAGACCCTGTGAGTTTACAAGATGCTGCATGTTGTTCAGGCGTCGCGCTGTGAGGGCTTTGCTGTACGAGAGCATTGAACTTCCAGTGGAGTGCACTACAGTCAAGTGGGAAGCACCTAAAACAAAATGTCCCACAATGGGTTTGGACGAGAGGCTCTCACGGAGCTGGAGTAGGAACAGGCCCAGGGCTTTACAGATAGGCAAATGGTGGACACCGCCTCGTCTTTGATGTTCTTGAATTCTCACATTAACAGGAAGTAAAAAATTGCCCGACCAACCAGCTCCGCACAAGCCACTTTATTCTATTCCCATATTGAAGAGCGGTAAGTGTAGTAAGTGTTAATGTAACAGTGCCAAGGATACCGGGCATTACATAATTCAACACTTTCAACGCGTTCAATCAATAAAAAATAGATTCCATTCAAGTGTTCACAGGTTTTTATTAAATTATTATTAGACTATAATGTGCAATGAAATGAATGACACATTAATGATATTAATATGCATGCAGTTACAGTCAGGATGTTTATTACATGTGTGCTTCATAAACGATGTCCATAGGAGTGAACACCCATGCACTGGAAATCTGTAGACCAAACAAAAGATAAAAAAGTGAAAATTTGTCATTTGTTGACCACGGTTACCGCGGTTTCTCGTGTCCGTCAGGGCTGCTGGAGGAAGGTGACGGTGGACGACACCATTCCGTTCGACGACGAGGACAACATGCTTCTCCCGGCCTCCACCACCGAAGGGGAGCTGTGGCCCATGCTATTGGCCAAGGCCCTCATCAAGCTGGCCAATACAGAGTGAGTGGTTGCATGTGGCTCCACCCCCCCCCCTACAAAGGGGGGGTGGCCACTTAGGAAGACAAAGTGAGGTAACTAAAGAAAGAGGACTTTAATGCTAAATGGTTTGTACTGTACCTGCCCCGTGCTGTCATGGAGGACTATGCAGATGCCAGGTGGGAACACAGTGGAATCCTCTTAAGCCACTGAAGCAGTCTTAGGGCCAAAATATACTACTCCGTATCCGTAATCCCTAATCCGACTCCGTAACTATGGAGACCCCCTTGAGCATTCACGGTTCTCTGTCGGGATGTCAGATACGCAATGAAATTCGCCGCCCGATGGATCTTATATGCTGACTACTAACCATGTACATAGCATTGAAAATAAACTTCCAAAGCTTTTCAAATGTTATGTGGTGTTTTATTAGTCCTTAATGTGCAAAGTAAACAATGTACAAAGTAATTTGTTCCGGAAATTATTTTGTTAGAGGAACCAACCAGCCCTTGCCGTCTCCGTCCCTCTCTGTTGCCTCGACGGATAGTTTAAAAATATTAGATGCGCACTTAGAAATACGGAGAGGGTCTCTGACAGGCTCTCCGTCGACAGAGAGGGCTCTCCGTTTCTACGTACAGCCACGTTACGGAGGACTATATATATACACCTTTAATGTAGACCTGGCTTAATGTTGACCTCTTTTACCGTTGTCAGTATTACAAGCTGACAGTAGGACTCCTATCTATATAATCTCTATGCTCATACGCTATGTGTTAGCATCAGCACCTCCCTTGTCGTTGGTAAAGTTTGCAGTGAAGCCTGGTTACACACAGGCACACAGAGACACTTGCATTGCCCTTGCTGACTGGGTGAAATGTCCATTTGACATAATGCGCTCTGCTCCGAGCTACTCTGCCGGGTTGACAGTGTGTGTGTGTGTGTTTGTGTGTGCGTGTGTGTGTGCGTGTGTGTGTGTGTGCGTGCGAGAGAGATAGGGTGAGAGAGTGTGAGTGATGGGTAGCGCGTTGTGTCTAGGTGGTTGTTCCTGTGTCTGCGGAAGGTGGAGACATAAATGTTTCATCCGAGACAGGAAACAAAGAAGCCTCTCTTTCTGCAGGTGCATCATTCATGAGCCATAGTGAAGGCGGATGGAAGTTTTACCTTCAAGCCGTTTTTAACCTTACCCCTGTGACCGCTTCGGCAGTTCAGTTTCAAAGAGTCACAGACCTGATGCTGTATTTCTCTCTATTTCGCTCTTTTCTGTATCTTGTTTATTTGTGTTATTTTTATACACAAATGTGTTTGAAGATGATGGTGGATGGGATGGAGGTGGAGTTGATGGTGGTGGAGGTGATTATGATGATGGTGGTGGTAGTGGTAGTGGTGGTGGTGTTGCGGATGATGGGGATGGAGGTGATGATGGATGGTGGAGGTGGAGGTGTTGATGGTGGTACAGATTGCTGGTGCAGATGGTAACGGAGGTGGGGGATGGTGGTGGTGTTGGTGGTCAACGTTTTGTGGTGTTGCCCTGGATCATTGTTAAGGTTGAAGCCGCGTTAGTTAGATGTGATTTGATGGAGTTCCATCGATTGCGTTCGATTGGTCATTAAGACCACACACTGGACCCTCCTGACTCCCAAAGGGGCTAATCTGAGACAATGATCTGTCTTAGAATGTCGAGGGGGGGAGGGGAAACAATCCATAGAAAAGATCACACCCTCAAGTGACAGACACGAAACACACACACACACACACACACACACACACACACACACACACACACACACACACACACACACACACACACACA
>JAOPUD010000098.1:11633402-11644959 GCA_027122715.1 Trisopterus minutus
ACAGTAAAACACGTCTGGCCTGTGGGAACTTGTATTGGGGGGGTGGACTTAGTTTACCGAAAGGAAATGAGTCTTCCGTTGCTGCATACTTTTTTGTCTCCCTTTTGTTCAAAAAGAGCCACAAGGTCATAGGTCAGGGTACAGGGGGGGCGATTGATCTCCTATGAGCGGCTTATATTCCAACAGTTTTCGTTTTAATATTTTATTTCCTGTGCATAAGACTGATCTGCTTCTTGTTTTTGTCTCCTCTCCCCGGTGCCGTACCACCATTGGAATCAATCCGTTCCTCTTGAAGGTAAGAAACACGACTCTGTGATGCACAAGTCGCTTCTCGCTCTGTCTCTGTGTGTCTGCTCCCATTCGCTCTCCCTCCCCATGCACCAGCCAGAGGAAAAGCCCCTCAGCACACAACGGAGACGTGATGGCAGTGGGAGGCTGGTTCCCTGCCTGAATCCTCCTCCTCCTCCCCTCTTTCACCCACCCCCCCCCCACCACCACCCCTCCATCTTCCTCTCTCAGTAAATATCAACACTCCCATCCGCCTCCTCTGCTCTGGCCCCAGAGCCAATGCGACGAGGGGAAAGGCAGTGTGCCACTCTATCCTACCCAGTGTTTCACACCACACACACATGTGACGGAATCATCTGGAAGCTTAGCCACGAAGGTCCCCCCCCCGCCCCGCCGCCGATGACGATAACGCTGCTTTAGTTATCACCCTCTTGGTAAAGGTTTCTTGGTAAATGGCAAATCATGCAACGCGGCGTCATCATCAGCAAAATGTCCGCGGCTCTATGATTTAAATTATTCACCGCCTTCTTCCCGGGTGGACTGTTGTTGGTAATGTCGACGGTAATTACCTGCTTTGCTTACTTATCTCTTTTGTTTTTATTTCATACTGCGGCCAAGTTTTACATTTGGTTGATATATATAATGTATGTATGCGTTCTCGCTCTCTCTCTCGCTCGACAACTTCTCTGTAAGTGCTGAGCGGAGAGGAAAAAAAAAACCAACAACTCTGAATGAGGTTCTTTGTCAACAGAAAGATACCCGAGCAGGGGAGGGAGATATGCGGGGTCATGTTGACGGAGTGGTTTACACGGGGCGCCTATGGAGAAGAGGTCACTCGCATGTTGGTGCTTAAATCCACCCGTGACCTTAACCCATGACCCCCCCCCCCCCACACACACACACACACACACTCACACACCCGTATCGCAATGCTGACACCTTCCACTCCGGGGGCCGTTGCTATTTTGGCAACAGAAAACCATGGCGTGTGGTTTTTTTGGGTTGTGTGCGATGACCGTGGGGGCCTAGTGGTTTTAGGAAGTTAACCCCAGTGGTGGGCCCAGCACGTCCGTCATCGCTACGTGTCACTTCCTCGTATCGTATGTCTGTTGGTTCCAGGTCTTGCGCTGCTGACAGAGCGTGTTTTGTTCAAATGCAGGCTCTGTGTTTGTGTGAGGCGGGGAGCGCTCCCGAACAGATAACGAGGTTGTTGTTGGGTTTTTTTTTCCCCGTGTGTGTAATGAGGTTAAAGGCCCTACGGGACTAATTTCGCCGTAACGTGCGCGAAACGAGAGCTTTCCCTCTCGGAAAAAAGTGCAAGCGTACACGTTTTTTATTTTTTTACCATAAAGGTTGACTTTTTCTTGGGCAGTCGGACGAGGCGGTGAAAATAAAGGGCTATTTGGTTTAATGAACATAATGCACCGTTAAGCGACTCTAATGTCGTTTTGGGTGCAGGCGGGATTGTCTGAGGCATGTGGTCTGAAGAACCCATCGAGAGCCGTTTAAGACGGTGGTGTGGCTGAGTGGACCAGCCTTGATGTCTGCTCGTGCAGAATTCCCCTTTATTGCGTGTTCCAAGGCAGGCGAGGTCAACGCATCCTTAATTTCTGCCGTCACATTATTCACAAATGAATAAATCAAATTGTGTAATGTTAATGGAAACAAATGAACTCTTTCAGAGCCTTACAATAGCCCATCTGGAAGGGCCGAGTCTCGAGTGGGGCCTGGCTTTTCAGCGATCATTGTCTCTCGACCGCCCCCCAGATGTGCGTCCGCTGTCCATGTGAAACGGTGACATCATCGAACAATGGGGTTGCTAATCCAACACCGGAAATCAACTCCAGTCCAACAAGATCCGTATTAGCGGTCTTATACAATAGTGGTTGTGATGTAAGTGTTATGTTTTGTAACACACGTCGACACAGAAACAGACTGAAAGGCAGAAGGGAAGAGAGATACGGAGATGTTAATCTCTGCGCTGCAAGGTCTTTCTGCTCGTCACTGTTCTTGGCATCCTTTGCTTCGTCTTTCCCAGCACGCACGTCATGAGTCATGCCCCCAACCAGGTCCTTAGTCTGTGTTTAGAAATCAAGATTGTTCATTCTTTACTGCATTTAGGGATGACAAACGGTCTGATTTACTGCCTGGCAGTCTTGGATAGGTAGACCGCAAACCATTTTAGTGATGACCCATTGGTGGAGGTCCGGGGGGGGATTTTCCCCTGGAAGATGATTTTGTTAATATTGTTGTGTGAAAGCACCGCTTTAACACTGTGTGAGATTGATCCGACACCAGTTAAGCTGCCAGCTTAACTTCTGCCATATGGAATGTGGTAGGCCTGTTATTCATATTCAGATGAAATAACGTGGCCTTTTAACATTTTTATTTGTTTATCATGTTTTACATTGCTTTGTGAATTTGTGAAAAAAAATCCACTGTAAAAGTTTGATCGGCATTTACAGATTCCAGGGTTTAATTTGAGAAAACCGAATCCCAGCATGACTAGTCTGGTCTCTTTGCCTTGTGAACTAGTGTGTTTGCATGTTAGTTGGTTAGATAGCTAGCTGCTACTCAAGCTAGACTTGATTGGGAGTCTCCTAAACGGTACTACTTGGCACTGGCATTGCTGTGCCTGTTAAGGTTGTGAGAGTTGCTTAGCTTTTTCTTATTAATATATTACTGTTTTACCAGAACACTGCACAAAGAGCTGTGGGTGTGCTGCTGCTGCCGCCAGGGAGATGAGTTATCAACCCGGGATCGGTTTATGGCAGGGAACGTAGATGTTTTTGGTTTCAACAATACACCAGAAAAATTATATTTATTATTATGGTTAAAATAATCAGTGATGGTCCAAACCTCAGAGGCATCTTGGATGGCTTCAACACCCTTAACCAGATACCACCCCTGTTCAGTTCTGGTCTCGTTCCTACTGTGACAGTTGGTGTTACAAAAACACATCGCTTTCTGTTGTCACTTCAGCTCCATCTCCTCCTGGCCACTGTTTCCTTGGCGATAGTTCTCACCCTCCACCGCAGCCCCGACACCCCTGATGTGCCATCACACTCCTCCTAATCTCCCGGATCTTGAGAGTTGCGAGAAGGATTCCATCACTCAAACACAGAGACACACACACACACACACACACACACACACACACACAGGTCGCTGTAAACAAGACTTGTGTGTAGCGGTCGGCCGCAAATCGCACTCCGCTGAGCGCGTCTCCTCCGGTTCACGTCAGTCACGGCACCGTCTCCCGGGCTGACCCTCCCAGGCAGAATCACCTGGGCCTCGGCGTTCCCTCGCCCTGGATCGCTGTCGCCTGTCTGCGATGTTGTGTTCTCGAGTTGTGTGGTTGGTGTTGTGTTCTCGAGTTGTGTGTTTGATGTTGTGTTCTCGAGTTGTGTGGTTGATGTTGTGTTCTCGAGTTGTGTGGTTGATGTTGTGTAGTTGATGTTGTGTTTTGGGGTTGGGAACGCTGGTATGAGTGTGGGGGGGTTGTAACTTCGACCAACCGGTCAAGCAGGTGTGAGCTTGTGTGTGTGTGTGTGTGTGAGTGTGTGAGTGTGTGTGTGTGTGTGTGTGTGTGTGTGTTGTCATTGCTGGTGGAATCGAGGCCCAGGTTCCTGTCGGGGAAGCGTGGTTTGGGTTCAGCTGCGGGCCTGGTGTGGGGATGTGTGGATGGGCGTTCCTGGGGTGATGAATGCAAATGCATTCGGCCGGGGGCATCTGCAGGGAGACGTCTCCATGCTGCACCCAGCTGACAACAGAGGTGTCAAGCATATGCAGAGGAGAGCAGCAAAGGCCCCGGCAGGCTTGTGTGCTTCTGTGGCTGGACCCCCCCCCGCTGTGTGTGTGTGTGTGTGTGTGTGTGTGTGTGTGTGTGTCTGTGTCTGTGTGTGTGTCCGTCCAACTCAAGGCATTCGCTCTCACCCCTCAGCAGGTGCGGTACAAAGTAAACAAGCTCCTAAAAAAAAAAAAAGAGTCCGTGGGAGGAAGGATTTAGGCCAAGTCTTTTGTTTATTAGTGGACCGCAAGGCAGTATTCCTTGAACGCTAAATACAGGAGAACAAACCGGAACAGAGCGTTTCATTGCCGTGCCTGTCATTCTGCCCCCTTTCACATTCATCTTTTTGTGTCTGAACTTTTGTCCTCTTCATTCCCTCCTGCCAAGCCAGTATAGCATATTTGTTTGTTTGCTGCCGTACATTTGCCCTCAGTGCAACTGTGCGTTGAGAATCCAAAATGATTTCGCCGCCCAACAGCTAGATTCTGTGCCATCGTCTCCCGGCCGCTGAGAGCAGAGTGAGATGGATGAAGCCGTGTCGAGAAGCGAGCTCTACGGATAATGGATAACGCATACAAGAAGGGATGTATATCCTCCCCCATTGTTTGAATTGAACAATGCCATTAGATGTAATAGAATAGTGATGTAATGGAAGAGCTACAGCTTTAGCGCTGATTGCAGCATTCACCTGCTTATGGGTTGAATGCAACTTCAAACGGTGCTGCGATGACACCGAAGGAAATGGATCCCCTCTCTGCGCCGTTATTATCTCGGAAGAACTACGACGGTGAATGTATGAGTGAGGAATTTACATATTTTGTGTGTGTTCTTAGTTAACAGACCTAGCTTTGTTTCTGGAAGGCTCTGGATATTGATCTTGCCTGTTACTGGTTTAAGCCTGGTTTAAGCCTGGTGATCATTTTTATACTTCAACACCATCTGTGTTTCAGATGGTTACAACAATTTCCAAGAGTTATTATTATTTATATTTTTTGGTGTGTGTGTTAGGTAATTTAAGACCTGGGTAATAGGTAATGCAGATACGGTTTTAATGTCACAGTAGGGCAGTTTGACAGTATGCCCCACGGAGCTGAAACTCGACTTAGGGTATTCTCTGCCTTTCCAAAAGATACCCTAATCCTTGACTCTGAGCGTTTAAGGCTTTGCTGCTTCCATCTCTATTTAATGACACCATGTTGCCAGAACCGTGTTGGCATTTTGCTCTGAGATAAGGAAGGGAAACCGCGAGCGCATATTCGTTGAGTGCGTTCATCAGAATAATAACCGTAATGTCTGATTCATATAATCGGGGGTGGTATTGAATTTAGCTTTGTAGGCTTTCTGAAGACGTGCCACAGTAAACGTTTGTATTGGCAACGCCGGGAGAAAGTGTTTATTCTATTCCAGCCGAAGTCCGGCAGCTCACGCAATGTTTACTGAACTATGAACCATCGATTGCCTCCACATCCATGGCTAATCATATCTAACCACAACAACACACCATGATCTGGTGTAAATGGTCCGACCCTGCCCCAAGATTGCTTCATTAGTCCTTATCTGCTCTCTGCCGAATGTCAACTAATGCTTCCTCTGTGACAATATCAGCCAGATGCTCAAACGCCCGCATTAGCATGTACCTAATTGGCTTCAGATTTATAGCTGCCTGTCTCATTTGGGTTTGGCTGGGGATCGGAACAGCCCATAATGAGCTGAGATTGTAATGGACGAGCAGCAGTGCTATAGGTGCCGAGGTTGAGTGCTGCTTTCTCGCATTGGGGTGAATCGCCTCTTACTCTCAAAAAGTTGTCTCTGCAAAAAGAAATGTGTATTCAATCTTAATTGATTTGCACAGTGTTGCAGTTGAGATGACATGAATTAGTGAACATCGCTTTTTGGAACCTTCCGTCCTTCCTGTCCGCCGGCCAGTGCACCTTGGGCTGCCTTGCCTTGACCTTCAGTTTGAGACGAACACACAATAAGTGCTTTCCGCTTCAACCCACTAAGTGTTACATTTTTCTACAACCTTACAGATAGGAGTGTTTCCGGTAGCCGAATCGACATTAGCCATATTCACTCCATAGGGAATGGACTTGAGCTCTAATGAGAGAGATAAAAAAGCTAAGGTCAACTGGCTTGTAGACATTAGCCAGCTCATGGAGATCATGAGGAACGGACCAGGGTAAAGATGCTTTGTCTTGGATAAGAAATGTCCACACCCACTTGTGAGGTGTGTCCACATGTGGCCTCCCCCCCTTATACCCCAGTGCCTCCTCCCTTGTGACATTAAAGCCCGCTCTGCAGTCGTTAACCATAGATTAGGGGAACCGCAATCCTAACCTTCAAGATTATGGGGGACTGCCATATTACCCCTGGGCTAGGCGAGGGCAATGACATGGCAAAATGCTATTCCATAGCCAATAATTGACTATTGATTGCCCTTAATCAAGAGAGAATGTTGCTTATGGGGCTCCTGGCTGGTGTTCTGGTATGGAAGCCATAACTCTCCATTGGTGGGAGCCCAACGGTAATCACCTGTCTGGGTAATGAATGGATTTTAAAGCCAATCCCCGATGATTGCGCCGGAGGAGCCCATACTTTACCATGGCTACTGTGATTTATGCGCCAAACAGTGGATGGAGCCCCCATCGGTTTCACCGCACACCGCAGATTTTTGCGGTCCAAGCGCAGCCCACAAGCCAGCCAGCCAAGTGTCATTACCCCACTGAGGGGAAGGGTAGCGCTGGATCCCAGTGGAAAAGAAGGTTGAGGCTGTAGCCAGCAGAGACAATGATATATCTATGTGTGTTTGCCCATGCTGTGAGGATCATCATAGCAGGGGTGAGTTGCTGGGGCAGCGAGGACTGCGCCGTTCCAACGCATGGCTTAGTGAAGGCAAACAAGATATCATTCATTCAAGCCTCGTCCGGAGAGCTGGTGAAGAGAGAGGGGAGAGAGTAATATTCTGGTAGGATGTATGCTGATTTGATTATAATACACTGGAGGGTACTGGGTCTCACTCAGCCTTGCCAAATTGGCAGAGGTTAAACAGCAGCTATTGTTGTTCTCAATAGCCCTGGCTGCCTCACATACGACGTTTGAGGGGGGCCGGTATGTTAGAGAGAATGTAATAATTCCAGATTTTAAAACAAGGCTGAGGAGCCAAGGTATGCATCCACTGCTAATAAGTAGGTACACAAAATATGATACAATGATTATTTTTAAGTACTGGAAAATACGATTTAAAGCATCAGAGCGAACACAGTTCTAAAGTTGTATTTTTGTTGCACTGCATTGGACCACATTTACCGCATCGCCATTGATCACATTCATTTGCATAACCTAGAAAATTAATTCTGCCCCACACTTGTTAAGCCCTAAGTCATTGTTCATTTAATCCTTGGCCGAGGAGAAATGTTCACGGGGCTTTGTAAAATGAATGCAAATTAATATTTCTTCTTCTTACTTTGATTTATTTAGCCAATCTAATTTAAGCCATGCGTTTTGCATTCCGAAACGACTTTCTGATTGTTATAAAACATCTGTAGTGAAGAAGTTTGCGTCAAACAACACACCAATGAATTATATACTTGGCTATGCTATAGTTAGTAGAGCCACTGCTTTAGTTCCAATGTTATTTATAATATACAGTAGATGCCATGGTATGACATTAAAAATGCCAGCTATTTACTGGTAATTGCATTATCTATTTTACTCATTACGATTTAGTTAACCATAATCCTTTTGTATTTAATATAAAGTCCAATTCAGATAGACAGGTTTACATTTAAACATTTGTGACGATATTCAGGAGTTGGAGGAGGTGATCCAAATTTGTGTTAGCACAAATCTGTGCGATAATATTAATCTATCGGATGTATATCGATTGAACCGGTAAACCATAAGAGGCTTGGAGAAAATTGGCAGGCAAAGCCATTTAACCAATTAGCTAGTGATTGTATGATTCTAGAAACACCATTCAGTACATTCAGGCTGTGTAAAATGCCACGTACCGGTGTATTTTCGTATATAAAGATACATTCTTCAATATTCAATCCCATCAATTAACTTTTGTTGACGATCCAATAGAATATTTATTTGTAGTAGTGGTAGAGATGTACAAACATGTCTGAATAATTGTTAACAAGCAGTGGTGAAATAAAGTAAACTGTGCTAAATTATGATACCACCTCATATTGCCTAAGTGGGAAAGAAAAACCAAAAAAACACTATTCTGCCCATCATTTTAAATCCCTCTCTGTGTAGCAGCCATTTGTTACCCCTCTGTCACAACCCTTGTTTTTCTTTACTCACGGTGCACTGACTAACAAGACAACAAAATTGCTATCAGCACTCTCTCCGGCCCCATCCTGTCTCTTGTTTGTTTGAAGGCAATCACAGCTGGGCCCATCTTTTATCAGGGCAGCGTCGCTTTGACGTGGACCCAGCAGCACAGATAGATGTGGCTGTGATTGGTCGCTGCCCCTCTGTGAAGCACAGAGCCATTATGTCCGAGTCCATTAGTGTGCCAGGGCGCTATAGCAATGGGTCATATCCTCTAAACGTTATTAAAGCTCTCAAACGCAACACCGACTCCACAGATCCTAGCCGATATTAATACTAACTTGGGTTGGGATGGGTTGCATTTCAGCTTGATAGCATCTCGCCGGTAGAACGCATTTAAACATTAGATTGTAACTTCATCCAGCCATTTCCTTTGGTTGTTATGGGAGCCGTATATAAATGGCTCTTTGGGCATTAGTGACAAAGGCCATATTGGATGTACCACCATGCTGTGGTTGCCACGGGAGCCATATATAAATGGCTCTTTTGACATTAGTGACACGGGAGGCCATATTGGACGTAGAACTGTGCTGCGGTTGGAAAGAAGCTCAATGTAATGTTGAAACGATTCACCTTAACGGCGGCCCTTCGAGGGCTGTTCTACATGAAGGTGCTCAATTTGTGCCGTGCACAGAAGCTCACGGCTATGAAGTCGGTGCCTTTCATTTTCTAGTCACAGACACAGGCTAGAGCCAGAGGAAGGTGACATTTGAACACATTGAGCAATGTGGGAGGAGAAGGAAAGACCCCCAGAACATCACCCATGGCATTCCAGGTGTGGTGAGCAACCATTTTGTCGACTTTAGGGAACAGAGTTCACGTGGAGGTGGTGGGTGGCTTATAGTCATACTCTGTTTGATAACCCACCAGCACTGATAGTAATTACTTGCCAGGCATCCCCCTTTAGCGTTCACTGCAGGGGGTGGAGGTGCTGGGTAATGGTGCTGGTGTGGTGGTGGCGGGGGGGGGGCACCACATGTGTAACG
Source organism: Trisopterus minutus (assembly GCA_027122715.1). NCBI lineage: Eukaryota > Metazoa > Chordata > Actinopteri > Gadiformes > Gadidae > Trisopterus > Trisopterus minutus. The sequence goes on from JAOPUD010000098.1 coordinate 11,642,808, forward strand.
TGACAGACAGCTCTCTGGCAGGTTCTATTTGGTGCAGTTTATAATCAGAGTCTCTAAATGAAACAAGAGGGGAGGGAAGTGTGTGTGTGTGCGTGTGTGTGTGTGCGTGTGTGGGTGGGGTAAAGGGGAATGGATGGCTGGCATGCCGACTGCATCCTGCAGAAAACACGGGGAGAATCACTAAGCAGCCTGGGTAATTATTTCTAAATCAATATTGTGACAGGGCGAAGCACTGGAGCACCGAAATCCCGGTCTGTCAGATTTACGAGGGAGTTATCCCCCCCGGATCTGCGAGGCAATAGTGCCCCTGTCCAGAATGATTCCCGTGCGACACCTCTCAGCCACCGCCTGCTCCGGAGTGCTAACACGGGGGGGTGGGGGGGGGTCGCAATTGATCGCCCTCCGCTATGCATTTGTGCTTGTGTGGCAGAATTCAGAATAAAGAAAAAACAAAAGCCAATAGTGTGCGTGTGTGTTTGTGTGTTGTCGTCTCACAGCCTTTTGATTTAACCAAAAACCATTTGACAGATGGCTGTTGCTGCGCACTCAAAAACACACACACACACAAAGACACAAAGACGGAGCTTGAATGAGTGAGTGAGACCAGAGATGACCTTCACTTAACTTAAGCCTCTGAACCTACAACATCTTCATCTTCTGGCTGAGCACACACACTTCAGCCACTCGGTTGGTTTAGGTAATCTGGAGAGGTGTTAACATTTTGGGGTGGTCCTTGTTTTGACTCCAGTGTGTGACGGTTCCACACCAATCACCTCGACCGCTTCCAGTTTGATAAATACGGCGGGCTGGAAGTAATTCTTGTTTTTCAGTTTCACGTCTACCCTTTACTCTGCGCTGAGATTTATCCCTATACTACTTACATGAAAGAACCAAACTGTACTGAGTCAATGCTTATCTCATTGTATTTGTTAACTACCTGGGATTCTACCTAAAGAGATTGCAGTACAAGCAGTTGACGGTTAAAGATGAACTGATGAAGTACACTTAAGGAGCCAATGTAGGAAGGGGGCTTGTGTTTATTATCCCTTCTTACCTGAGGGGGTAATTCAACAGGCCGGTGGCAGAGAGGCCCTATTAGATTAACTGAATACGGCATGCTGTAATAGCTGCTATTCATCCATCCTTCTACTTGCGCTTGCTGCCCGTGTAGAGGTTGAAGGGCCTGGGCACCGTAGCGTCCTTGAGGCCCTTTAGGCGGAGAGGACGGGTGTTTTCGGAGCTGGGCCTGGAAGTTGACCTGACCTCACAGACGGGGCTAGTGCTGGACCTGACTCGAGAAGTGGATCCCCATGGGAATGGTGGACAGCACCAGCCTGGGGTCGGTGATTGCCAGCGAGCGCTACATTGGTCCTGTTCTGAAAGCTGTACTCAAACCAGCTAGAAACGTAGTTGATGCCGCTTGGTACTCAGTACCGTCTTCTGAAAATGGCGCCATATTGAATAGCGCGGAAAGAGAGCAAAAAATCCTGTCAAACATTTCTTGCATTTCATCCACCAGGAGGCAGTCTCCTGGTGCCTCTCTGTGGGGGCCAGACGTTGTCCACACACCTGTCACTCTCACCTCACACCTCTTGATGAACAGCGCCCCGGTACTGACCAGCTGGCCAGCGAGTAGTCAATCAAACAGGCACGCACAAGCCGAAACACATACACACGTACACACATGTGCACGCGAACAAATTCACACACACACACACACACACACACAAACACATCCCACACACAGCATACATACACAAGCACACGCACACCCACACCCACACCCACGCAAAGATTCAGCTTTGTTTGTAAAACACTGGCTTGAGAAAAAGGACGACACCGGTATTAGGATGTTATCTTCAAATGTTTCAGGCATGACCAGGAATAAAATCGATGGATTTCATTTTAATTTGTGGTGCAGTAGCTAATTTAAAATGTGCTGGATTCTGAGAGACAACATCTGTGTCATTCTCTCAACCGTTAAAAACACGCCTAAAAACAGGTGTGTATATATTCAGGATCACCACGACCACAAGATAAAGTAACCATTTCCGAAAAGGTTACAAATGGAAATACACCTCGAAACATCTCGCCATGGTGGCCGACCCTAGAGGCGTTGAGTGTTGATCCGGGGGGGGGGGGGGGGGGGGAG
>JAOPUD010000098.1:11948555-11961023 GCA_027122715.1 Trisopterus minutus
CACACACACACACACACACACACACACACACACACACACACACACACACACACACACACACACACACACAGGATCAGCGCAGCCAAAAGGCATCTTATTACTCACCGATAAACGTCCGTATGCACCTCCTCTCGTTGTACACCTCCCACAGCTGTGGGCAGGAGGAGCAAATGTGAACAATGAGCCTGCAGTCAATGCTTTGCATCCAGGTTTTTCATAACCATCTCTATAAATCGCTCCAGAAAAAGACGCATTGATGATTTAGATCGTTAGGTTATTAATGAGTTCAGTGCTTACTCATAAATATATTGCTCGCTTGCAAGAGACTGATCTAGATTGCATTACATGTGTGATTTATGTTTCTGTAAAGAGAGCGTGCCGTGGGGCCGTCATTATGATACTTGGGGAAGAGTTTAGGTTGTGCACAAAAGGGGAAGCTGATAGGATGACATTTGAATAATATAATGATTTGTTTCGTACCTTGATTTTACAGTCCATGGAAGCGGAGAGAAGCAGATGACCAGAGGCGGGGAATAGACGAATAGCGCTGACACCCTGAAGAAGAAAAACAACACACAAAAGAATATTGCATTGCATTTGGTTTCATGGTGCTAATCCAAAGAGTTGACATGAAAATGTCGTATTAAAAAAAAGTCTATGTTCAAGTCAAGTTTTTCTTATTCGACTACTCATTATATACTACTTTACATTAATCATGCCTTTCAAAAATGTACGCAGTGCTTCAACCAAGAAACAGTAGAACCATACGCATATGCAATGGTCCCAATCTCACGCATTTTCTACACAGAGAACTCTGGGGAAAAATGTCAAAAGACCTCACCATTGTTCCTCAGTTCTAACCTAAAATGCACTGCATGTTCTCTAAGAGCGCTGCACACTGGGGACACAGATTCAGCACACAAGGTCTTCCCGAAAATGTCAACAGTAATTGTTTAAAGGGGTAGGGGTAGTTCATTTCCAAGTAAGCCAGTGTGTTATTTATCATTGGAGACTGTTTAACACGTTTCATTCTGTCCTTATAGTTGCAGAAATCGCTATTGCTAGGCTAGTGCAAGTCGACGGAGATCTGCTAGCCTGCCACTAGAAACAGTTTTACCAACTCCACAGTACATCCGAGGCAAACCAATTATAACGCCAGACTATCTATGTAAATGTCTGTGTTGATAGAATTACATTGAAAATAAACAAAAATGTGTACTGCTAGAGTCCAGTCCGGTTGGCTGCAAGGTCATCAACCAAAATGTTAAATTCATTTGGGAATATTGGCATTTTTGTTCAGAAAAAGGAGTCAAGAGTCAAAGGTCAACATGCTATCAGAAAACTAAACTAACCTATTTCGTTTTCGTCTGAAAGTTCTCACAGCCACTGCTGTGGACGGCATCCAGCCACTACTCACCAACTCTCTGAATACCACTCAAGTGTCAGACAATTTGTCCAATGTGGTTCTACGTTAACTCCAAAACAACTCCTCCTATGCATTAGTATAGGCCTCTGCAGCTCTACGACACTGTGCTCCTTCCACGGCTTGTGACCTACTTAACTCCCAAGCGGTTGAGGCAGGATGCAATGCCCGCGCTGTGTGCACTCAGACTGCCCCCCCCCCCCACTAACCTTGGTGTGTCCGGTCCAGACGTGGATCTGTTTCTTGGGCAGGTAACACTTGTCCGGCACATCTGCGGTGCGTAGGTTGATGCCCACGTCCTGGGGCACGTGGAGGTAGGAGCGACCTTGGTAGTCGTACATGTCCTTGACTGGAAACGGAGGCGCCGCACAGAGAGAAACGCATCAGCCCAAGCTTTCATAATTTAAAAAAATTAATTCGGATTTGTTTATAATTTACTTTTTCTGACATATTAGGGGGCTATATTAAAACCACAAGAGTTTCAATCCATAAATCAATAAGAAGAAGTGGAATATTGTGTCTGGGGCCAGATTACCATGGAGAACGGTCTTCTCTTCTGCGGGGGCCTCCTCCTCGTTCCTCCCCTTCTTCTGCCGCTTGGCCGTGATCTCGTCAAGCTCCTTCTGCTCCTCCTGTTACAATTAGAACAGTAAAAAAAGTTAGAAAAAAAACAAAAGCTTTCCATCCATGGTTAAGCTTGCCAGAAGCACATTTGCAGTAGTTTTATTTACCAAATACCGTTATTTTCAGAACTGTGTTTTAAGATTTTTGCTCATTTTATCATCAGAGATGCTTTTATGAATCAATAAAATGTCAACAAAGATACATAACAGTACATTTTTAGAATTATGGAACGACAGTGAGCTAGATGGAAAGGCAGGCAGCTGCTGAGAGCCTCGTGATATTTCATAACGGCCATTTGGGAATAATGAAATTCATGCGGACAGCTCAGAAATGACTGATGAATGATTTTTAGGATTATCTAAAATAAACAGTCATCTTTTGGTCCAACACATGGGGCCATGAGTTTGTCGGAGACTGCTCTCTCTGAGACTGATTATCGCGCAACTCTACCCCCTATTCGCAATGCTTCACTAGAAAAAAAAAATCATTTCTGTTTTTTCAAAGGGCAGGTCAGCCACAAAGTCATCAATAGATTAGCGTCTTGAATCTGCGGATCGTATGTACTGGTTCTGGTGGTTTGAGGGGGCATGCTCTGGTAACACAGAGCTGTTTTTACGCGGGGGGGGGCCTTTACTGTCTCGGACGGCATCTTTGACAAGTAGTGACAAGTCGTGAGGTGACGATCCTCCGCCCCCTCACGGAACACTGCCATCAAAAACTGACATGTATTTATGCCAACTTGTCTGTAATTTTACAATTACCATTAGGCTACTACAATAATCAGGCCAACTTTTGATATTATTTATTATCAATTTCAGCCAAATTATGGACAATTTCGCAAATTCTGCCAGATTCCATTCTTAGTACTGGATTCTGCGATTCTGTCCGCATTGCGGAAATCATAGGGCCGGACATTAGTGGGGGTAGATTGAAATTCTTCACTGAATAAACTGAATGTACAAAATACACATACCATTTCAAAGTGTATGAATTATATTACCTCTGACGGTTTGGCCCCATCTTTCTCGTCTGCGTATTTTGCCCACGGGCCTAGGAAGGTTTCTATCTCTCCAGCCGCTCCTCCTTTAACCTTCTTCCTCTTATCTCCTGTCTTCGCAGCAGCCTCGAACACGGTTATCCCTGTGGGAAGAAGACATCGGACCAACAGCACATTATTGTACACCTGTAGATAACTGACTATCTCCAATAATGAAACCTAGCTAGCCCAGGGAGCATCGTGGCAGGGATAAGCAGTGCTTAACTGTTATAGCAGAGTTATGCCTTGCTTCCCATTTCGAGATATTCTCCTGAAGTAAAGTATTTTGCACGCGTGGGTGAAGATTTTTGGAGTGTATTTCTGCAGTGGCCAGCCTACACTGTGTGGCATAAATTTTTTTTTTTACAGTTAACTATGGCAAGCTCACAGATCTCCAACAAGCAACACGTTTGGTCTAAACTAATAGAAAGCGAAAGATAGTAAAAGGCCCCATTCACCCTGATCTGAGCTCAAATACCATCAGATATTAAAGGTCCCATGACATGCCACCAGGTGTGGTGTGATTAGTGGCTACAAGCCGTTTTTTGGAAATCTGCCGTTTAAGACATCACAGGCGTGCGTGTCCACCCAGAGGTGTGACGGATAGATGAGCAACGTTTGCTACAGTCCACTGGGAGGGCTGATAGACTGATCTAACCAGCACACACCTAGGTGGACACACGCACTTTCTGTCATGTCATGCCACCTTTAAGCTAAAGTCCGATTTGTGGCAAAGCAAATTTGAGGCAAAACACGCACATGGTTTGGCTATTGATTGATACCAGCTTTAGGGTTCAAGCTCAATCAGTGGTTCTAATTGTTTACCTTTATTCTTCTCCGCCTCATCCACTGCCCCAATATAGGACGTGTTTGTCACTTCAGTCGTGCCCACAGAGGGGTCCAGTGCATAGCCTGTGAGTGGAGCAGAGTTAAATCGACAAGTAACACGTGAGCACAAGTACATTTACACATGTCAAACAGTTATCAATAAATGACTATTGCAAATATTATAAAACTGCTTACCAAAGGTGGAAAACGTCCTCCTTTGCTGTTCGAACATGAAGTCGTTGAGGTGGGCGGGCTCCGCGTAGCCAGACAACATGTTCCTTGGGGCGGCCATCTGCTGGCTTTTGAAGGGGTTTACTGGGCCAAACTAAATATTAAAGCAGAGGAACAACAAACATTAAATCACGATTCTCACGATAGACATGATGTTTCAGTGGGATTTTCTAGCGAAACGCAAGCATACCTCTGGTGCAAACAGTGTTTCAAACGTAGGGTTGAAAGTGACCTCTTTCAACGCAGGATCCAGGTGTTGTCCGGTCTCCACAGACTCCTACAATTAAGAAAAAGGTAAACAACGGTAGTCAAGCTTTTGATGTGATGAGTGGGTGTTCTTTGGTTATTCTTTAAGGGGAAACAAGGCATCAGTGAGGCCTGGTTAACTCTAGTTCCAGTTAAGGTGAACCACTCTCTTATCCCTCCAGTCGGAAGAGGAAATCAAACATTGCCACGGGGTCCTTACACATCGTATCCGTTTGCTGCAAAGATGGCAATATGTTCTTTCATTAAAAAAAAAGTTCGAATTTTTAAACAGTTATTGATGCTTCACTTTGAAAACTGAAGCGCGGCAAGTCAGCGTTGTGCCTAACGTAAGGTGCTAACTAATGCTATCCGCTTAGCTTACCTTCACAGCCACCTCCGGGGCAGCGTTCAGGACAGCCAGGGTCATGGTCGGCCCGGGCGGTAACGGTTTAAGGTGAGCGGTGGCGTCCGGATCATTAATATCGTGTCTGGAACTAGAATCGGACTCATTTTCGGAATCGGAGTCACTGCAGTAGGAAACGAGGGACTCTATGGCAGAAGACATCTTGGATGTTGTGGCTTCACCGGAAGTAAGGGGGCGGTACTTCCGCTGAAAAAAGAAAACATTTCGCTCTGACGATGGGGTTTATATAATACATGATACGAGCTACAAACGTTGCTTGAATGTCGTGTTGATGTAGAAATATATGTAGAATACACTTTATATGGAGGCATATATAAAATAATGCGCGATTATCCAACTGTCACTATGCATTGATTTATTAACAACGGACTTTATGTAGAAAAAAAGTCCAGTTTGGAGACACGCATATGGAGATGCATTGGAACCATTAACGTGTATAAAGTGTGTTTTTATTTAATATATTTATTTAGACGGCCGAGTGTGGATGGAGGTAACCAGCCAATCAAGCCTACGCGCACGTTTTCTGCAAGGCATGCCAAGCAGTTGTACGGGACGCTCCAGCGCTCCAACAATAGAGTGGTGCGTACCATTATGTCTGTTCGCAATAGGTGCATCTCCACAAGATCAAACGTGGTTTCACTTACTATGCGTTGAGGAAATCGGAAAATGTAATTGTGCGCTAAAGCAGTGGATATGCCTGCCACAATGTATGGGATCTACTTGATTACAGCTGATTAATTACCCTTAACACTACAATCGTTTCTGTGGATCCCTTTCTGAAGGGAGTGACTTGATCCAGCTCCACTGCTGCTTTTTACCAGGACTCCTTTTACACAGGGTATCAGTGGCACTTCTAATATGGACCCGGGCTGGAGATTGCGATTACTAGATACGATTGAACGCTCTTAACTCAGTAGGAATGGGAAGAAAATAAGAAGAACCGATCACACTTATCAGGTAGGCGTAATGCAATAATGCAATTCAACGAATAACTTCTTTATTTCAGGTAACATGCCTACTCTAGAAACAGTTACAAATGGTTGCTTGCAGATTTGCAATGTTGGTAGTAATTAAACAGAGCTCTAACCATCACTGTACGCTGGCACAGGTGACAAGTGTTACATACAATTTCTAAACGTTACGACGTAAAAAGAAATGCAAACAGTGTTACATTTCACCAATTTAAAGTTCCCTAGCGACATCGCGCTGGTTTTGTATACATTCACTAATTGTATAACTAGGTATGGGAACAGTATGCTCCCCTTTTGCACAAACTGCACTAGATGTATTGGCATTCCGGATAATTTAATTCAGAACGATAACATACATAGATCGTCCCCCTGCACATTTTAAGCAACACTTTGTCGTTTAAGTGTAGCAGAAAAAAAAAAAGATTAGGCTTGCGAGTTGAGACGCTGTTGTACAACCAATAGCTTTGGCATGGTGCGACTACATTTTTCCCACGAAGAAAGCATCGCCTTGCCGAGAGAGGATAGGGACTGGGGTCGTATTCCAAGCTCGCTGGGTTTGCAGTAAAGGGGGGATGGTAGACCCTCAGCCTCATGAACATCATGCTCTGTGGTATTTGGAAACGTTATGTTATTTCAAATGTTATAGGGAAAACTGACTGTATAAAAAAAATACAGGGTCACAGAAATATACATTTTTTGTTAGCGGTATAGGAACGCATATCACGAAATCACATCTGTCCCATCTGGCACAGTGCAAAACATTTGACCAGAACGTGAAATGGGAATGGAAAGCTATAGATGAAGACATATACCATCTTTCTGTTATCTATCAGTCCAAATATATCGTTATTTTGCCTCTGCCTTGATAAAGGGTTGAAACATACAGGTATCTTTTTAATGTACCAAATATTCAAGATTTCCACTCTCCCGTTACATTGACTGTTGCAACACATTCTCACATTGACCAATTTTGACTCATTGGGAGGAAACAAAAATCGAGAAATGTCCTTAGCTTTGAACAGTAGATTAGTTGGCAATAGATGAAGTGACATAATGCTGCTGCATTGGGTATTGCATCAGAGCAAAATCAATAATATTGGAAGCTTAACAGGGCAAAGCACAAGGAATACCCAAATAAATCCCTACGTCTTTTATTTCAGTCCTTTATTAATCACAATGCAACAGGTAATATATGGCCATCAGAAACAAACTCAAGGCAGTGGGACATGTCCCCAGGTGCATGGAGCTAACACCTGGGTCTTAATGCACTGTACTAGTCCTATAACGCCAATGCATTGAGCTATAGTAAAGGTGACCACAGACAGTAGCCTGGGTCATGTTGTTGTATTGGCAAATAACAGCCTTGACCTCTCAGACTAAATAGACTGATGGGGCTGCAGCTGTTACAAGTTTGCTGCACCGCCCACCAAACATTATGGGAACACAGCAGGCCTATTCATGGGTTTACCTCGCATGATCTTTGCATGTATTTCCCTGTGCAAAATGTCTTTATTTTACTGAGTTACCAATATGTTGTCAAGAGAGAAAGACACATTTGAAAAAGTGTTTCCATTTATAACAAAAAGAGAGTCCCATCCAAAAAGAGATATCTTATGCTTAAATCCTGACTTAAGTCGTCACCGATGCTCATCACCAGTCATGTGTCGTATTATTGTGTGTTTGGTTTCGAAAGTATGCATGTCGTTCGCTTATAGAGGGTAATTGTTTAAGGTCATGCCATTGATTTTAAGTACGGCCCCCCCACGGTTTAATGGACCTCTCCTCCAAACGGTACAGAAGTGACATTTCAGTAGTGGTGTTGCATCTTGCAACCCATGTAGGATCTCCTTGGACCTTTGGACGGACAGGGTCCTTGTCAGGACTCTTGCTGAACCTGTCTTTTCTTGACATTTGCTTTCATTACTATCTACTAGCAGAGAGGAATGGGGACGGCAAACGCACACAACTATGGTGTCCGACATTTAAGACTTTCAGGATCCTGAGTATAGGAATATAGTGCATACATGTCAATAGCTCTTCTTACGATAATGTTCCTAGAAATAGGGATTGGATTTCCCCATCTCCCTCTGAGGAGATAGGACGCAGAGACATGCTGACCTGGGCTCACTGTGATCACAAACTACCGTCCTTGGTATCTCACTGTGTCCTTGTCGATTGGCTTGTTGTTATCCTTTTTGCGCAAGCAACCATATACAGCCTTCATAAAACATGAATGAAGAGCGGAAGGCATGAGATGGAAATACACAATAAACATACTCCTTCTTCTTTAGGTGCACACATCGATTAGCAGTCAGCTGTTTATAACCCAAGCTGTGATCTCAGCTAATTGGAGTTCTCTAAATAGAGCACAACTCAATTCAGAGTGTTTCTTCTTAAGGGGCAACATTCCAGTGCAAATCCTGGTTCTTGTTTTTCTATCTCCATCGCTCTCTCTGCCTCTCTGCGCTCCTGAGGCCCCTCGCGGTAGAGCGAGCTTTGGCATCTCTCCTGCAGAGGCTTATTGGACCTCTCTTACTTGTTGACATTTCTATGATCCTCTGCCAGTGCTCTGCCACTCTGGTTATCCAATGCCAGTGGAGAGAACAATGTCTGTCTCCCTCTTTCTCCCTCTCTCTGTCTCTCTTGTTTTCCCCCAGAGTCTTATTTGCTTGCTTGCTCATGACAAGAGAGGGGCTGATGGCATGACACAGAGAATAATAATAATATATAAGAGTTCACAGAAGTATAAAAGGAAAGAGTGCAAGTGGAAAACGAGGAACATCAGTGACTGCTGCCTGCTCACATGAAGTTATGCGGGCAATGGATTCTGGGTAAGAGGACGGAGATGAAGTGAGAGAGACAGAAAGGGAGAGGGATGGTGTGTGTTTCGGTGTTCGTGCGTGGCCTGGATAAGGAGTTTCTCTCTGTGGCTCCACTATCTCCCAGCTGTTGCGATCATGCACGGCCTCCCGTATACACAAGAGGCCATTGTTGTCCCTCACTGGGCATGGCCACGGGCTCCATAATGCCGCCTCTGTTTGCGGTCTCGCCTGGACCCACGGCGGGACACCAGGGCTTGATTCAGCCTCAGTTGTGACTGGTGGCCCTTGTGTCTCTTACCCCCTCTGCCACCGCCTCCATCGCCACCTTCCTGGCTTTCCCCACAACTTTCGCAGCCTGGGCTGGCACTGCGTGGCCCTTCTTCTTCTCAAAGGGCAAGGTGCCCACACAGTTTTATTTTAACCAACCGTAACATGGAATGTGTGTGAGGGTCCTCTCCCTGGCACAGCTGATGTCGCCTCCTTAAGTGTTCTGTTTGAACCCCTCCACCAGCTACCACATGCTATCAAAAAGCTGAGCTTTGGTGTCATAATCTTAAATGTTTCTTTGGAATACCCTGGCCTGCATCAATGCATGCAACTTGATATTCAAAAGCACAGTCGAAGATTAAGGCCGGTTGGCTGGTTGGCCTTCTGAAAGACTGTTAATGAGAAATCTCAAGTGAGGATCAATTCCACCCTTTTGATATAAGGGTGGATAGTAATATATATATATATATATATATATATATATATATACTGTATATAACATGCATAACCAGGATGTATCTATAATGCTACAGCTAAAGTGTATCGGACAGTGTATTTGGGTTGCATGTTGGGATGCTATATTTTGTACTCTGCAGTGGTAGGCCTGTCTTATTTCTCTTCCTATTCAAACGGCCCGTTCTTCTTGTTCCATTGTCATCGCTCCGCAGCAGTGATTCTAAACATTTCTCTCACACCACTCTCTTTCTCTCAACCCTTGCTTTTTGTTGTTGTCTTTTTTCCCCTGCCTCATCATTCTCCCATGGGTGAAGAGGGCGTGAACGGCATCTCTGAGCAAGTTGACAGGGACACTCAGAAATAAACCTGCCTCATTGTTGTTCTCCCGTGTGACTGTCACCTAACCGTCCCCCGGCCCCCCCTCCCCTCTGATCCCTGCCTCTTTCTCTTATGTTCCGCCTTCCTCTCATCTCCTCCTCCTCTGTGATGTTTCCTATCAAAGTTTTAAAGTGCAATTGGTGGTTTATTTATATTGCTTGGCTGCGTCTCCTCCACTGTGCCTCATCTGTCTGCCTCCGTGGGCCCCCCTGTCGCAGAGGGATCAGGCCGGGATCTGGCCCCCGGCACTGCACCACAGCGCCCCCACTGGTCTCTGCCGGTAACACAGCTGCTGTGTTGCAAAGCACTGAGTGCTAAGCGCGTGAACTGCTCCACTGCTCGTTTTTTTGGTGAGCCCTAGTAGAGACTGTCTAGCTCGTACCATGTTTAGCCTAGAGGCGAGCTTAACTGCTTTGACACAGTAAGGCTGTTGCGTTAAGTGACTATCTTTAATTAATTACTTAAGGGCTTATTACTTCAGAATTATTGCCCGTTAGGGTACTGACGTGATCCCTTCCATCCTAAAGTGCTGCTCTTTTTTAGGAAACATCCTCACCAGGAAGTGGTCTGCAGCCAAAGTCTTGTGGGCAGACTGGTTTCAATGAATGGCTTAAAGGCTTGGATTGTCTAATTGTTTGTTCGCAGCCTCGGTAAACAGCTGGTGTGTTTGCTGATGGAGCCGAAGACGGAAACCTTCAGGACTCATCAATCAGCCAGGAGTCTTGAAACCACGTCGTCATCCGGGGTACACACCCTGATAGTTGGCATTAGTTTGGACTTTCTAGTTTAATTTAATTTAATTGAAGGATCCATTCTGTCATTGGTATTCTACTGCGTGATGAGATGTGATGAGATGGGATGAGATGTGAAGAAATGGGGAGAGATGTGTAGGCCAGTCGCGAAAAGCAATAAATCAATTATTCGCACGATATATCAAAATGAGATGATAATTTAGCCGTCCGTGATAAATGTTTTTGTTAGTTTTTTTCTCTCGTGTCTCTCTCTCTATCAGAGAGACTGGACGACAAGCGTCTTCCCGTCCGGAGCATGGGTCTCGACAGAGCCCTCTCGCTTCCTTAGCGTAAAGTTAACCCTGGAGTCGTGTCAATCACTAGTCAGCCGCACGGTCTCTGTGTGTGGAGGTCGTCGACACGCCCGTCCTCCGAGACGTTCTCTGCCAGAGTGCAGCAGGAGAGCCCCGATGAGGAGGAGCAGCAAACCAGAGAAAAAACGCTAGTTGAGATTTGGAGGAATGAAAAACAAAGATGGAATTGGTTTCAAAGCCGAACGCGACAACTGCCGCGTGGGAGCACTTGGGGTTCAAACCGAATGACCGCGGTGAACCACTTAACTCGTGCGAGCCGGTATATATCGCATTTGTTGCAAAACGGTAGAAACTAAACGCGCCAATGCAACAAACATGCATCTGCACCTAAAGCATGTTCATCCGAATGCAGCCGTGAAAAAAATAAAATAAAATACAACAGATCATGGGACGTCCATTTATCGCCCAGCAAAAAAAAAAGTTATCGTGACAGGCCTAGAGATGTGATGAGATGCCAGCCACATCACGAGCTGCGGCTCGCTGCATCACCAGGCGAGTGGGGCGAGGTGTGGGTGCTGTCTGACTGGATGTCAGACTAGATCGCCGTTATTCTCCCGCGTTTCACCTCATATGACCGTAGGTCATGTCAGATCAGTGATCTGTAGGCGTCATGTCCCTACCACCCATTCACCAAACGAAACAAAGTCATCCTTGTTTTTCGGGATGTAAATGGACGGACTGCATTTATATAGCGCTTTTCTGTTCTGCCAGTGGCCACCCCAAGCGCTTTGCACCATTGCCACACATTCACCCGTTCATACACACATTCACACACCGGCGGCGGCGTCAGCCATGCAAGACGACAGTCAGCTCATCGGGGGCGGTCAGGGTGAGGCGTCTTGCTCAGGAACACCTCGACACCTCTACGCTAGAAGGAGCCGGGGATCGAACCAGCAACCTTGCGGTTACCAGCCAAACCCGCTCTACCTCCTGAGCTCCTGCATCTCTGTCGCGCCCACAGGGATGTGAGTGAAGAGACAAACAACCGACCCTTGATTGGATTTCTGTAGCCGCTCTGCACTCGTATCCGTTTGTTTTGCTGGTAAAGTACTGCTTGTGCGGTGCTTTACGTTTTTGTTGTTTCTCCCAAAAGTGGTCTCATGCTTTGACTCACTCGCTTTCTTCTTTTGGATACAAAGAAAAATGGGCTTGCTGTACATTTGAGTTAGTCAGTAACCACAGACTTGATCTGGACAATTACTGTGATCTCCATGGGGGTAAATGAATGGGCAGCCATGCCAAAGAGGCCGCAGGGGGTGAAATGGTGTCAGGCTTCGTGTCTCCGTTGCCAGGTATTAGGGAAACCCGAGCACCAGGGTTTCGCATGGCGGGCCTGACCCGTCCCTCCGCAAAGAGCTCCACCACTGTAGACACAATAGGGTCAGTAAGGGCCTGCGTGCGGATGCCGCCCCCCCCCCCCCTCTCCCGCTGTCATTATCATGTCTGCCGACCAGTGAACGTAGTCCAATACTCTCTGCCTCTTTATCCCTGGCCCTTTTCCTTCTTTCTGTGTCTCACAACACAGCATCAAGTTTAACCCATCAGCCAGTGGGATACTGTAGCCTTTGTTGCATTGGATCCAGCTTCTAATGGTGCGTGTGTGTGTGTGTGTGTGTGTGTGTGTGTGTGTGTGTGTGTGGGTGTGTGTGTGTGTGTG
>JAOPUD010000098.1:12050959-12079014 GCA_027122715.1 Trisopterus minutus
CTACCCATCCTCCCTCCCTCCTCGCTCTCTCTCTCTCTCGCTCTCGCTCTCTCTCTCTCTCTGTGTCTCGCTCTTGCTCTATCTCTCATTCTCTCATGCTCGCTCAATCTATCTCTCGTCTCTCGCGCTCTCTCTCTCCCTGTCTCTCTCTCTCTCACTCTTGCTCTCGCTCTCTGTCTATATCTCTCGCTCTCGCTCTCGCTCTCTCCCTCTCCCTCTCCCTCTCCCTCTCCCTCTCCCTCTCCCTCTCCATGCCTGTATCCACCCACAGGCCTAATGGGTTTGAGTTGTTTAACCCTTCCAACTGAGTGCTTGTGAGTCATGGAGAACTCAGCCTCCTGCAAGACACGCAAAACAAAAGGGTTTGAAGCCATATGAAATGAACAGTACATCTAGAAAAAAAATGATTTAAAGTACCCCTTCACTGTTACTTAAACTCGGAAGAATGGCTTTGGAATGCAAAAGAAGCATGTGTCTGTGTGTTTTTTTACCCCATCGTGCCCTGCTCTGAACGGCGCTGACGTTTGGCATGCTAAGAAATGTCATTTGTTTCCACGTGTCAGTCCCCTTGTGTGTTTTTCCCCTCTCGTTCTGGCTCGTTGACCTGTGGGGTGATAAGTTGTTCTGCGTCGTCAACATCTCTCTGCATGATGCCAGAAGACCTTCCCTTTCAAACTCTTATTATTTTGAGGATTTATTTTGCTGAATGTTTATGAGCATTTTATCTTTTACTATTTTCTGTTGCAATGTGCATTCATGTTTTATGTTGTTTATTGTGAACGGCTTATCATTGTTGAACATGCATGTAGGAGCTGTCACGGTGCATGTGTGTGGATGAACGTACGGTGTGCGTATTTTTTGTGAAAAGAGAATGTGTGTTTGTCCATTATTTTTGAGTGGGAACCGCATGCTTCATGGCCCTTATGTAAATAAATGGCAGTTTCACGTGTGCCTTCTCTGGTCTATATTTTTGTAAATCCACTGGACCTGCATGCACACACACCTACACACAGCTAATGCCTATAGGTTTTATTTGGATGTCATCAGAAAAAAAGTGCATCTAGAAGCTAGATGCACTTTTTAACTGCATCGATTAACCTTTACCAAGTCAAGCTACAGGTATACAGGTCGGTGAAGCACTTGAATCTAGATTCTAGATTAAGGTTCTTCACTTACCTATATACCTGTAGCTTGACTTGGTAAAGGTTAATCGATTTATTAAATACCCTTTTGGTGTACTTCTATTAGACATTACACAAACCTCTCCAATGGGCTAAATTTTGTCAGGCAACACAGCCTAAACATTCGCAAATGCCAACTTGTTTGCAGACCCATAATTGAGACGGTTTTGTTTTTGCTGAGGAAAGGTTATTTCATTTGTTGACTTCATTCACAATATAGATAACCAGTAATATTGTAATGTCTTTATCCAGTCCGAGTGACGAGTGCAAGCATGCCCACACACAGGGACACACACACACACACACACACATTTACACATAAGCAATAGCTCACTATATACTACCAAACAAACTACTAACAAATACTTATTAAATTGAATGCAAATTATTTAAAGGTTGTTGTGACGATGCATTGCTGTTTTGAACATAGAACTGAAAGCTTGACAAAACTGAAAAAAGTAAATTATTTTATCTTATATCTCCAAATGTATGTGTCCTCAATATACCTGCAATTTTATGACGAGGCATCATGTTTTTGGATGCGATGAAGGCAATAGCCCTGAGCAGGGAAAGAGCAGGGGGAAGGTATTCTTTTGGGAATTGTAGCTTTTGGGAATTTAATTGGGTTACAGAGCAATAACAAAAATAGTATGATGCAAGTAATAAAAAGAAATGTTTGACAAAACTTTGTATCGTCAAATGCTGAGACAGGATGGTGGTTAATCAATCCAATCCAATTCGATGTTGAGAGCTTTAAGCTCTGTTACAATTTATGTTAGCCTTGAAAACTGAATAGGTAATTTATTCATAAGAAAACCTAATATTATCCGTTTATGTTTCTTTAAAATACCCAATTATCTTTACACCGTTTTGAGGTTTAGCCAGATACATTTTGATCTGAAATGTTGAGAACACTAAGGTAGAAAATCACTTCTAGCAAAGCAATGATTTATAATCCAGCAAATCGGTTCTGTTATGGGTTACCAATATGCAGCATTTTTCACTCACATTTAACGACACCAAGCTATGAAGCATGTTTCTTTTTTTTTTCTTTTTTTTCAGTGAAACATTCTACAGTCATTCTCTGTACATCTTTTATGACTTGGAAAGCCTTACTACCAGTACTCCCAATTACTGCCAAGGGTAGTGAGATACTTACACTGGCCCCTGCTAGCATTTAACTAAACTAAAAATTGCACTCACATGAATGTATTTACCCTGAACACATTGAGACTTGCAAGTGGGACTATGCTAACATTTACTTTGAAAGGTTTTTGTTGATATATATATATATGACATTTATTTGCAATACTACTACTTGGCTAGAGAAGACTCTGTAAGTTAAACCATTGGTTTGACTGTATTCCCTAACCTTGCCTGTTTATACTTTGTGTTGTCATTTTGCTTGTGGTTCTCTCTTCTCCTAGCCCTCCTGAAAGTACAGACTCCCCCATCGGCTCCCCAGACCCTCAGAGGCAGGAGTGGTACGCCCAGTACTTCTCCTTCTGATGGACTCACAACATGAACATTCAGCATGTCAAACCAAACGGCAAAATGAAAAAAAAGTGAAAATAAATAGGAAAAAAAGTGGATAAATATCAGTATTTATTGTCATTTTGTATTTGTTAGTTATCATTTGGGGTAGGGTATGGCCGAGGGGTCAATTCACTTTAAAATTCAGCCAATTGTAACAGATAGTTCAAGGATTTCAAGATTTGAAATCGTGTATATCTGTCCAATAGACTGTAAAAATTGATGTCATACTTTTTCCATCTATTTTTTAAATGATTATTCATGACTCCGTGTCCCCTGAATTGAAGTCTACCTGGCTCATTGAGCGTGTACTCACTCGGTCATACTTTATTTGTTTTATTTATGTGTATAATGCATCGAGGTCCTCTGAATTGTTACGTGAAACAACATGATTATGTTTATTTGCCAACTGCTTGAACTTAGAAACAAATGTCAATTTCTATGCTGCTAAATATGAATACATTATACATATATATATATAGATATAGATACATATATAGATATATATCTATATATATGACTCAAACTGAGGGTACGTTTCATGCTTGATTAGCCATCCCTTTGTGTTGATGCTTAGTGGACACAAGCTATGACTTTAGGACGGCGCCATCAAGACACGTTTGTTACAGACACATCAAGATTTTGGTAGAACATTGAAAAACTGTTTGTATCGTCATCTGTCTCAACACAGATATGATGTCTCAATGATTTTAAAAACAAAAATAGGATATTTTATATTTATATTATAATGTGTATGCTTAACTAATAAATTATTGTGAAATTAAGCAGTGTCAGTGGTCTGTTTTGTACAATGCTTTGGTTCCTAGACTGGCAGCATAGGGAAGTTCTGTAGTGTAGATGTGAGGTAATATGAAACGTTTGATTAGATTGGTCTGCTGCCCGCTCTAGAATCTTCTCCATTATGGCGTATGTCTCTTATCCAGCCTAGAGCAAAAACACTTAACACATGCACATATGGAGGGTTAACAATTTGCATTATGCAATATAACAATATAATTATGTTATGTAGGCGACGTACACAGTGTGTGTCCACAAGAAAAAAAGTAAGAAAAACGGCATTGTTGATATTGCCATAAGTAGAAGGAGTGATGGCTACATTATTATGTATTATTATAATAGTAATTATTATTATTATTATGCATATGAAATGGTTGTGTTAATTAAAGAAGAGAGGGTAAGTTGAAACATAATTCATATAATTATTGGGGATTTATCCTCAGTTCCTGATCAGACCTCCCCTCCACTAGGTGGCGGTAACGCACTTCAACATTCAGACTGACGCCGAGACACACAACGAAGAAGAACCTTCAGCTTTTACCCGCGGAGTCTGATGCTGTCACCGAGAGCCGATGGCTGACAAGTGTGTTCATCCATAATGAACACTCACAATACGGCCGGTTATCTCTGTCCTGTTCGTCAACACTAATGAACGCTGCGTTACTCAACATAAGGTAACGACAAGTTAAACCTAAAGGTTGAAGTTGTTTCGTTATCTGGAGAGGCTGCACGTTATTATTACACAATTAGGGCATGTAACGTTAACGTTAACCTCAAACCAGGTGGTGATTAGTAACAATTAACGTTAACGTTAGTTAATGTCATATTACCCTTTAACGCCCCGTTAACGTGTCGAGCGACTTCATTTAACGACACGCTGAATGTAACGCAAAACCATAACAACGGAACACCCTCACAGACTGACAGCTGCAGGTCTTGAGCAGCAGTTGCTTGCGTTAATCAGTGGTAATCTGATTAAATACCGCCCTGGTAGGGTATGATGATGTCATATCGGTGATCTAATTGAAGAAGAGGGTTAATGTTACGTGTTAGTGAACCTCAAACATGAAAACCAGTCTGGGCTGTTCACAACCAACAGACAACATCCATTACAGCATAACCAATTACTGTTATATAGGCCACATGGCCAACCCATAAGTAAATAAATATCTAAATATTGATATTACCATTTTGAGCCATTGCTCACTTCCAGTGTAACACTGCTGTGGAGTGTATAGCATTATATGAAGCATGAAATAATATGTTGTGTATGTTATTATAAAATATATATCATGACGCAATTATCATGGTTGTGATAAGCCCGGTTCATCAACAGTTAACTTTTAATGATGCTCAAGCAAATCAACTTCACACGGCTGCTTTCCTTGACCTCTTACTGCTGCTGCTCATATCCGCGAGGGCAAAGTGTACGAGCGATGCAACAACATTGATCGTTTTCTATTTCAGACGATACAGATGGCCCACACATCTTCCAGCATGTCGATTAATCCAAACCAGAAGGATTTGATCGGCCAGGTATTTGAGGCTTATGTAACAGAGCACCACTCTGGTGACATACTGAACGTTGTCACTGATGCCTGTGAAGACACCCACCACCCGATTGTTATCAATGCAATGACACTGTTTGAGGCCAACATGGAGGCAAGTGAAAATGCTTTTTTGCTTTTAATCACAGCTTTATTGCTTATAATAGCTGCAGTCCACATACAAATGTTTTAGTATGTTTTAGTATTTAGTGTGATGTTGAATTACAATAGTCTTATGATTCTGTGAACCACAGGTTGGGGATTATTTCAACGCCTACCCCAGTGAGGTCCTTGCTGTATTTGACGAAGCACTACAGCGGACAGCAGTGGCGGTCACACAAAGGGCTTTGAACATAGGAGGTGGTGGAAAAAGTCCACTGAAATACAACTTTCATGTCCGCATCACAGGTGAGTTCACCTAATAATGTCTGTTTTTCTTTTGTTGCCTTTTTCTTAGTTCTACTTGCTACTTATTTATTTGTCCTACTTCATTATGTCTGCTGTTTTTCATAGTGTGATACCGAATATTAAAAAATGTTCAAGCAATTATTAAACGCCTTTGGCTCTGGGCTATTGTGCTGTGAGTTGGCTCTGTTTCATTTGATTGACAGACCAAATATAATCCCTTGGTTTTCGTACAAAGTGTTTAATGACAGGGATAGATTGAAAACTATAAACACGGAAATAGCTTTTCCTAGATGGCGTGCCATAAAGGAAGCCAGAATACTTTTTTTGTGCCACCTTAACCAAGGGCTACCACATAATACTTGCAATTATGGCAGCAAATTGGAGGCTGCATATTTCATCCTTGATGCGTTTTTTTCACAGTGCATTCTCAAGGTCCTTTTGATTCCCATCCCAAAGTAGTTTTATTGACAAAAGGCTGATGAGGGACTTGGTAAAAAAAAAGGAATGTAATTGAGTGTTGAATTTTGCAAATAGCCCCTTCAGCAGACTAAGTTATATATTTCCCAATGTGTTCCACTACATTCTTTTGTTCTTTAAAAATCGTAGGTCTCCCAGTGTGTCCAGAGCTGACCAGAGACACCATCCCACGGTCTAGAGATGCAGGACACTTTCTGTCTGTCACTGGCACTGTAATACGCACTAGCATAACCAAGGTAACGTCCTAGCCGATACATCTGTCTGTTCATTAGTTTTCTGATTGATAATTTAGGAACCTGACTGAACAGTCATGTGGGTCTTACTTGTGTGATCTTCACAGCAGGATCACTTATGGAAGACACTGGAATTGAAATTTATGTTTAATGATGTTTTTGATCACAAGTCACTGTTAGTTAATTTTTAAGTTTTGGTGCCTGATTAACCAATCCTTTCAATCATTTCACACAAACTTTCACATTTCACACAAACTGGAAAGCAAAATTCTCAGTTAATATTGAGTCTTGAGTTTCATATGGTCAGCATGTATTTTAGGTGTTCTTCATAAGTTATTATGAACAATGAACAAATGAGTGTCTTGTGCCTGGCTAGTTCCCTTCTGCATGCCAGTTGCTTCTGCTTAGGCCAGCACACATTCATTCATTCAGTCAGAGAGGTCAGCAGTAAGACAAACACACCTATGCTTTAAAGCTCCTTCGTGTCCGTTTTATTGACCTACTGCCATCCCGCCGTGCAGGTGCTGGAGTTCGAGAGGGACTATATGTGTACCAAGTGTCGTCAGGTCTTCACGGTGAACGCTGACTTCGACCAGTTCTACACTTTTGTTCCGCCCACGGCCTGTCCCAATTTGGAGGGCTGCAACTCCTGCAAGTTCGCTTGTCTGTCGCAAGGAACCGAGCCGTCTGCCTGCAAAGACTTCCAGGAGATCAAAATTCAAGAACAGGTAACCTCGGCTTGTCAGCAACTGATATCTGGCATTTGTGACACATGCAAACGTGACAATGCCTGTCTTCTAGGTACAGTAATCAGACAGAAGGTGGACTGCATCACGTTTCATGGCAAGCCTTTTAATAGACTTTACGATGCAATGTGGCCCTGGAATACCCTTGACTCGTGAAACTCGCTGTAATTGAGTTTCTGATTTTAGTAGTGTAATTACAACTGCTCTTATAGTTGTTATCTAGATTAACTACAGGGTTACTATCTTGAAAATAAAGCATTGCAATTAGACTGACCTGGACTTCTTTCACTGGTTTTACAGTGTTTAAAATCGCTTCACACACTGATGTCACATTATGCTTGTAAGTGTCATTCTGTACTTAGTGATTTAGTTATGACTCGTTTGATACATGAATATGAACGTAGCACATCCTGATTCCTGTCGTAACGCTCCTCCCACCTTTCGCCCCAGGTTCAAAGGCTTTCCGTGGGCAGTATTCCACGTTCAATGGTGGTTGTACTGGAAGATGACTTGGTGGACATCTGCAAATCTGGTAAAAAAAAAAAAAAAAAGGTTACAGATGGTGTGGACTGTAAATATGTAGCTAACATGTATGACAACCCACATGCATCTCTCTCATTGCGCAGGAGATGATGTGACGGTATATGGGGTGGTGTGCCAGCGCTGGAAGCCGTTTTACAATGACTCCACCTGTGAAGTGGAACTAGTTCTCAAGGCTAACAACATAGAGGTCAACAACCAGCAGACTACTGCAACTCTAATGATGGAGGACATCCAGAAGGAATTCAAGGCCTTCTGGGAAAGCCACAGAGAGGATCCCATTGCTGGTATGGTATATTTGTAAAGGAATGGAATTGGTATTGGACATTATTTATGTTTTAAAGCAATGACCAGTTTGCGTAGACCGAAGGTAAATTGTTAAAATTGTCTCGGTAAATCAGCCATGATATTTGTTAATCTCACCTGCTCTTGCAGTGTACATGTGTTCTGAAAAGAGGCAGTTTGCGAGTCATTCCTTCTATGCCTAATGGCATTCTATGCCGAGTGTTTTGGCTGCTCCTATAGCTGTATCTTTGTTTTGTCCAAAACAATTAAGTGCATACGATTTGCCGTGGCTTGGTCGTTTGCCCCAATAGTGCCCATAAATGAACAAGCCCACAGTTGCATTGGACACGCTCTGTGGGGAAAAGGTAAAGTTTATGTTTGGTCGGCAGTTACGTTGTACATACGTTCATCATATGCATTTCAAACCGTTAAGAAACCCCCCTCCTACACTTGACCTGGCGACTTATTGAAATGCTGCTCTGCACTAAATAATCTCTGAATAATCTCAGTGCAGAGCCTTTAACGCAGCCGCCATCTCTGCTAAGATTCATCACTGCGTGCCTCAGTCTCTTAAGCCCGTGAGCATGTGCAGTGGCATGTACACACAGAACGAATACATGCAGATTTGCTTGTTTGTTGGCACTACTGGAGAAAACAACCAAGCCTGGGCAGTTAGTTTTCACTGCCTTGTGTTGGACTGAAATGTGAAAGTCCAGTACTATTTTCATCACCACTGATATGGTGCTGAGACTTTTGCACGTCGCTGTATTTCATTTTAGATGAAGGTTTAGACACTCTTTTAAGTTTTTAAAATTGTTCCTCTCCTATTTCTGTGCCCAGGTAGAAACCAGATACTGCTCAGTCTGTGTCCACAGGTCTTTGGCATGTATGTGGTCAAACTGGCCGTGGCTCTGATCCTGGCAGGGGGGGTTCAGAGGATAGATCCTAACGGAACCAAGGTTCGAGGTAAACCTTTTTTCTTTGGCTTTTGGCCCTAACAGAACACGAATATGTAAGTGAAAAAGGAAACAATGACAGAATGTTTCACTTTCTATTGAAACATGAACATACATTTTAATGCAACTTTTCTCAATGAAGTAATACATATGATCTAGATGTATAATGTATGATTATGGATTATAACCCGAGAGGGAGATGTGATGTGTTGATGTGTAACAGGCTAGCATTCTAGCTATCGTTGCAAAATCAAGTAATATTGTCATTGCAGCTCGGCCAGCCATTGTATCTCTGACACAATGGCTGCCCGAGCTGCAATGACAATATTACTTGATCGGTTGAAGGGTCGATCGGTGTATTGTCTGGATAACTTTAACCAATCCTCTGGATGTTTGTCCTACTCAGGTGAGTCTCACATGCTGCTAGTCGGGGACCCTGGCACTGGGAAGTCTCAGTTCCTGAAGTACGCAGCTAAGATCACTCCACGCTCTGTGCTCACCGCTGGGATTGGATCCACCAATGCAGGCATGTAACGACGGTTGATTCCCTGTGTCTGTATGCACTCAAGGTGCTGTACAAAGTGAGTGTGTATGGGGGGGGGGGTATCACACCTCATCCTCTGCCAGCGTGTAGCCGCCACCTGGGTGAAACACAGCTGGCCGTGTGTGGCGGACACCCGAATGGGCAGGTGTATAAAGAAATGACACCAATGCCAATTATAGACTCAATTTACCATTTGGTTTTTAATCCCGTGTCCTCATCTCTTCGGGTCACAATCTCTGGGTAGTAGTGGCTGATGCAAGTGGCCAAAAACAAGTTTTTTCAGCAGGAAAGCCTGGGCCACTCACGGTGATAGGATGAGGATCTCTCTTTGATCCGGGAGGAGCTCAACGTAGAGCCGTCCTTTGGGGATGTCCCAGGAACGCCCGACTGTGAAGAGACCCCGAGCTGACCCAGGACACACTGGAGGGATTATACCGAGCAGCTGGCCTGGGAACGCCCGGGAAAACCACCGCATGAGCTGGAGAAAGTCCCCAGAGAAAGGGATAGGCTGCCCTACTACCTCCATGAACCTTACTTGGAGAATTGGGACAATGATGGATAGAATATATTTATAGTAGATCTTTGTGAGAATAATTTTATAGCCCCAGCTGTACAAAAGGCTCCTGCGATATGTTTTTGGGCTTTATTTTCCAAATTAATTGTTGTTTTTCTATTGTTGGCCAAGGCATTATTCACCAGCGAGCTAATCAGATGGCACTTAATTAGCAGAGAGCCCCAGTGCAAGCTGAGTCGCAAGCAAGCAGACGTGTGTTGTTGTTGCAGCTATCCCTGTCTTAAGTGAGAATTAGTTAATCCATCTGTGGTGTATTCTAATAATGTGTGTGTTCGTGATCTTGAATCATTCTTGCAAGTTGTAACGTCTACTCTTCATTGTGTTCTTCTGACCATCACCCAGGGTTGTCAACCGCAACTAACTATTTAGTTTAACCGCAACTAACTATTTTTTTTTTGTCAGCATTGAAATGTTTTCCTCTCCTCCCATGTTGCCCAACGCCAGGCCTGACCGTAGCAGCGGTGAAGGACGGAGGGGAGTGGCATCTGGAGGCGGGCGCTCTGGTCCTGTCGGACGGCGGTCTGTGCTGCATCGACGAGTTCAACAGCATCAAGGAGCACGATCGCACCAGCATCCACGAGGCCATGGAGCAGCAGACCATCAGCGTGGCCAAAGCTGGGTAGGGCACACACACACACACGCGTACCCGGGCACACACACACACGTACCCGGGCACACACACACACACGTACCTGGGCACACACACGCATACCCGGGGACACACACGCGTACCCAGGGACACGCGCACTGTTCAGCTACAGGGTCATGCAGTGGTGTGTCTACAAGCAGTGTTCGTTGACAATGTCAAACATTTATAACGTCCATACATTTAGTTAAATTAAAGAGTGAGCTAGTCAATGCTAAAACATGGACGAGACCCCGTCAAATCCCTCTGCTCCTGCTGTCCCCCCCTGTCCCCCCCCCCCCATCAGCATGGTGTGCAAGCTGAACACGCGCAGCACGATCCTGGCCGCCACCAACCCCAAAGGCCAGTACAACCCCAACGAGCCGCTGTCGGTCAACATCGCCTTGGCCAGTCCTCTGCTCAGCCGCTTCGACCTGGTGCTGGTGCTGCTGGACACCAAGAACCCAGAGTGGGACCGCATCATCTCCTCCTTTGTGTTGGAGGAGAAAGGTGGACTTTTGTTTTTTCTTTGACTCAAAAGGCTTACGTAGGAATCCACTTGTGTTTATATGTACTTGCTTAGAAACCTGCTTATGTGTACTTATATGTACGTATACGTCTTAACAAATATACGTAAAATTATGATTTTATTCAATAACTGCCGGAATGATTCTCTTGGATTTAAAATGACCATAACATGATCTAGATAAATATCAAAAGTCTGAACACTGAATCGTAAAATAACAAAATAAGGTCATACATTTTGATTTGAGTTAAGAGTAAATGCGTTATCCCCAAATTAACACATGTGCCTTGTTCCTTTGCCGGACCCATCCCATTTTCTCAGGGGTGCCGACTGAGTCTTCCACTCTGTGGCCCATGGAAAAGATGAAGGCTTATTTCTGTGTAATAAAACACCTTCAGCCGCAAGTCTCTGAGGAGGCCAACGCCATCCTGGCCCGCTACTACCAGCTCCAGAGGCAGAGCAACAGCCGCAACGCAGCCCGCACCACCATACGCATGCTGGAGAGCCTCAGCAGACTGGCGGAGGGTACGTATGAGCCCCTCTGACCGGGTAGTGGCTGTGTCTAACCAGGGTCCGTTCTGCAGCAGTAGAGCGGTCCACGTATATTGTAAAAATATTTGAAAAATATTTGAAAAATATTGTACAAATAAAAAAGAGAGAACTGATTATGTACTGAATGAAACTTGCACCCCACCAGCCCACGCCAAGCTGATGTACAGAGAGGAGGTCACCATAGAGGACGCTGTCGTGGCGGTCTCTGTCATGGAGTGCTCAATGCAAGTAAGGGACGTCTGGACACAAAACAATAACCAGGGGTCATACCGTGATCGGATATTTGATCAAGTGTATACATATCACATTGGCATTGAGCTTTTAAAGGTTAAAATAGGTATCCATACGCAAAGACTTAGGGGTATGGATCACATGACCGTTCTTCCTGATGCAGAGGCGTCTCTGTAGTAGAGGCCCGGCCCCAGCAGATGGCGCTGTTAGGCTAAGATCACATTGAACGCTTTTTAATGTCCCTGGTCACCCAAATCCAAATAGAGAAATGTGCATAAATTCAAAGATGATTTTATAAGTCATCCATTAAGATAAAGAAGGTAGGCTACTTACTATTATACGATTCTGTTTAAAAAATTGCTATATTTGCTAGTCAGAGCTTTCCCCGGGATTGACAAAGCTGGATCCAATGTTAACACCAAACCTCTCTCAAGGGCGGTGCTCTGTTAGGGGCTGCAAACGTCTTGCATACGTCGTTCCCTGAAGACCCCTGTCAGCAGTATCAAGTTCAGTGTGAGATGGTGCTGGAAGGACTGGGGTTGCCGGACCTCCTCCAACAGGAGATGGACCGATTCAGCCGGTCAGTGTTTATTTGTATTTACAAAAGTTTCCATGTTCACAAAGGCTTTCTGGTGGTTGATAAAAGAAAGAGCAAGACCTTGCCAAGAATGACATTATGGAATTAATGACTGATACTGTTGGATGTCCTTCTCTCTCATGCACATGTAAGTGAAGATGATGGTATGGTGCCGATTATGCCGATAAACTTTGAGCCACGCTACTCTGCCTTTTTGTTAAATGCTTGGTTCCCATTGATTAGAATCACAAAATAGCTGGTCCTAGTTGTTTAAATGTGTTCTGTGTGAAGGTATGCCAGTTTTTTTTTTTTTATTGCAAAAATCATCTCTTCTTGTTAAATTGCACAAATCTATCCAGATGGGACTCAAATGATCTTGGATACAGACTGACCCAGCCTGATGCAGTGCTCTCCTGTGTTTTTTATTCTCTAGGTTGATGAGTGCTACTGCAAAGCCTGGCTCCTATGCTCCAGAGGGCCAAAATGAGAACGTCAACACAACGCACTTTCCAACAGGAAAGACAAATATGGAGAAAAACACTGACCAAGGTTTCAATAATATCACAGAGAACGGTCTGGACTGGTTCCAGTCCCTGAACGCTGACCAATCGCCATCTTTGCCAAAAAACATGAAGTCACCAATCATGACCTCAACACAACAGCAGCAGCAGCACAACAAAAACAGACAAGCTGCTAGCTTGACTTTCACTTTGGCAGAGCAAAGCACACTTGAGACCAGCAATCAGCGTGAGCAGTCACCCTGCGGTCCTAGCTCCTCCTCAACAAGAAACGATGTGTCTCTGTCGAATAGGTCCCACTGTGCGACAACACAGGCCACGTCAAAAGAGGGCACAGGGAAGGAGAGAGAGGGACACGGCTTCAAGTCTAAAACGCTCACTGAAAGAAGAAGAAGAGGCCAGACGGGAGGAGAGACGGAGGCGACCGCATCAGCAGGACCAGAGGAATCTGTAGTTCAAAGAGTCTCCAAGAAACTGCGAAATAAACGTCTAAAGGAGCTAGAGGGCAGCCGTGGGAAGGTCGTAGAAGAGGGAAGAGGGACAGTGGTGGAAAACAACACCAGGAATTGTGATGGGACAGTTTCAGAGGAGATGCTCCCCTCTAACGCTCCATTAGATTCAGGAACAGGCAGCACTGTTGGGTCTGTTGAAAAAAAGCGCTGCTTGACAAAGAATGCCCCACAGGATACTGGTGTTACCGGTAATACAGGGATTCTAGACCGCATCGGGCCGATAAATAGGAAAGCAAAACAAAAAGATACACCTGGAGCGGAGGTTAGAACAGAACACAAAAATGGAATCGATGGAGATCTGCACTCAAAGCTCTCCGGCTTCACGTTCAACCCCAAAGCGAAGATGAGGCCGCTGAGCAATAATCTGCATACTGAGGTTAGCTCCAGCTCCACCACAGTGAACAGATTGCACCCTGACCCAAATCCTCCTCCATTCAACACCAAGGACCAGCAAGTTCACCACAGCAAAGACCAAGAAGATGCACCTGGCTCGCCTGCACCCCTGACCACGGACACACGGGGAACTCCACTAGAGGAAGGGGGCCGTGGGGCAAGGACAGAAACGACTGGAATTAGCAGCGAGAGTGATACACGACATCAAAGCATAGTAGCTGGTACTGATTTAGATCACTCAAATGGCACTTTGTCTCTCGCATCAACAAATCACGTTTCTAATCCAGTTTCATCCACTGTGGCATCCACTACATTGTCGAGGCTCTCAAGTTTCTCTTTCTGCTCCAGAGAGCCAAAGCCTACGACATTAGGCTCCACTGACACGCAGACGACGGCTACCTCTGTTCAAGCAACCGATACGCAGTCAAAGTTATACACCCTGATTAAAGAAAGTACAGTGAGGATAGCTGGGAAAGCTCTTAATACGGAACTGCAAAACAAAAAGGTTAACCTGGCTGAGAATCCTAGTCATGTCCCAAGTGGGGCCAGGCTGATGGCTAACACTGGTGCAGAGACCACTGCCCCTACTGGCCCCTCTAAGAAGAGGAAATGTTTTGAGTTGGGCCAATCCCCCAGTAAAGCTGGCCCCAGTGCCAGGTGTAATGTCTCTAGCCTGTCGCTATTTAGTTCCGCGGACTTCAATGATCATGATCTAGATTTTGACTGGGACCAAGAAACTGGGAAGTCGTAATTAACATCAAAGAAAGCCTTTGAGCTTTGTGGAGTTAAATCTTAAATGTGCTAAATAAAAAAAAAAATAAGATCTTACAACTGTCTATGTTGTTACAATTGTACCTTTAGGAACAACAGGACATGTTATACTACCGGGAACTAGCTTTATTTCCAGTTGCTTAACATTGCTTATTGGCTAAACAGGACAGTGAGTTGTTTGATTGCACCATTGTTAAACTAGGAGTGCTCCATTGGAAATCAGGACAGTTGCAGAAGCAGTGTTGTGATTTTTCACACTAACTGACCCACGAATGCAGTATTTGCTTGGCTACTTGGTGACCCCTGTATATTATTTTTTGGTATCATCATAAGGCTGGAATAGTTGGAATAAGTGCCTAAAATGATAATGCTTATCCCAGTCAAGAGGGATCATGTTTGTTATATCGGTAACCTAAGCTGTTAATGGTCCTTTACTGCAAATAAAAGCGGATCCCTATAAATAATACAGTGGTATTGATCATTAGCTTTGGTGTCTGTTAGAAGCACAGCACAAATAGCAAGGTGCACAGCCAGCCATCCCTCGGGACAATGACATCACAGTGGAGTCGTGTTGATTTCCTGCCTCAAACCAGAGCAGTTTCGTCTGTCGTGGAGACCCCAAGTCAGATGCAAAAAGACAAAGTAGGGCATTTACTTTGATTGGTACTTGCCAACTCCTTGACTTTTGAACGCTTATCAAGGGGTACAACCAGAGTAGAAGGAAGGAAAGGTTAACCAACAACACACACAATTCCCTTACTTTGCTTTTTTAATGCAAAGGAAATGTTCTCAAATTAACATACTCACCCACAGCATTTAATGTGTTTGAGTGACACCAACGGATTGTGCTTGTTTCCTTTGAAACAATTCCTGTCAATCTTCAACCAGTAGCTCACTTTCTCAAAGATGCAATATGCAGATAACACTTAGAATCGTCTATTTACAACGGACTCCGTATGACTTAAGCTCTAAGAATTGTTTTGTTTGTTTGTATGCAGGTTCTGTATGTGGTGTATGTATTCTGTATATATACATGTATCTATGTACTCCTGTATGCAGGTTCAAAAACTGCAAGGAGACGTTTTTTTTTTTTTTTTTACGAGATTGTTAAGCAACACCCATGTTTGGTGTGCAATAATTGAGCGGGTTGCGGCAGATAGAGTTCCTGTCATCACCAGTTAGCTTTTAAACCTGACAGACACTTCCTACTTCGACTTCTGCATTGCAATTCCGTTGCAATGCAATGAAGAAAAACAAGAGTAAGTTTACATTTATTTGCTCTATATATATATATATATGTATATATAACGTGCCATCGGATTGTGTGGTTTTACATTCAATATTTACATTGGAACAGGTCTACCAAATTTGTGTTTCAAAAGTTGGTGTATTTATGTCTCTCTTTCAGTCAGTCTTGGCCCTCTGCTATTGAAAGACGCATTCAACTCAGTTGTCTACTCAAATACCAGGAAGAAGCTGTTCATCCAATCCACTATTGATTGAGCTGATTTAGTTAATGCCCATGTTAAACCATGGGTAACATTGATTAAAAGCATGGAGAGAAATGAGAAAGGAAGTGTTTCTGATGACAGTATAATCTTTTATTTAAAGTTCTCTTGAGGAAGGAAGAAGTACTCATCTCTGTATACGCATGCAAGTGCAAGTAAATGTCTATAGTTTATATTTAAATGGGTTCAATGGCCATCGAAAAGATTTCTTAAAACATGAAAAAGACAATTATCTAGAAATTATCAGCCTATACATTAAGGAGGTGCAACATATGCTGCAGAATATCTTGGTTAAAGATCAAAATAATTGTCCAAAGGTTCCAGTGTCTTCAGGAGGGCTGATGCTAACTGATCTAATGAGTACGTCTACAAAGATAGCTCTCTTTATTAAAACACGTTGGCGTGTATCTTCCAGTTCACTGCAATTATAATACGCCTCAAATCAATCAAATGAGTTGAAAGCAATAGCCTACCTGTACCTATCACAAATCAATGTATGTACAGTATCTATCTATCACAATAACCTACGAGTACACATAAAATGGGGTAGAAATAAGAATATTCCATTCAAGTTATTCAAATATCCAAGATGAGATCTGTGTTACATAGTTGGACTTACATTTAAATATAAACTGTTTTCATTGATGGCACCTGATTGAAAGCACAATGATTTTAAACCATTTAAATGTTAGGACTTATTTTGATGGCCAAAATTGTTTCAGGGTTATTATTAGCCAGCTTCTCAAAATAGATACATTTATTATTCAGCAGTATGTGAAACACAATCCTGAATCAATATGCAACACAAAGTATTTTAAAGTGTTTTTGTAGAAATGGTAAATGAAGGATATCCAAACCCTTACTGGGAAAACATGCCAGTGAGGCAGGAGCTCGGTAGCAGATGTCTGTTTGCTTTTTTTGTTAGGATTATTATTCTACATAATGTGGTGTGTTTGTATGTGAACCGATGGTTTCCTGGCATAGAGGCAGGAAGTGTGTGTGGGGTGGGGGGGGGGGGGGGAAGCCTGTGCTCCGAGCTGATAAAACAAAACTGATTGAACATACCAAAACCTTTTCTGTGCTCATCCACACCCTATTATGGTTGGCAAAATCTGGGTTAACCCAGACCAGTGGAACTCTTTCAATCTCCCAAAACTATAAACAACTCTAAATACTCCAACATTTCTGTAAGGATATTTCTGATGAAGAAGCCAACATATTATTTTTATAACCTAATTTGTAAAAGTCATAACCAAATAACTATATTGCAATATAATAATGACACATTTTTGTGGTCAGTTCTTAATATGATTATCATTGTCAATGATAGCTGAGAAAATAAGGTTTGGATAAATGTATGGAGGCGTAGGCAGGGGGCTCCAGACTAGAGCTCAACAAAGAGCTCTAACGTTTCCTGGCACGACTACGAGCATTAGCTTGTAATGGTATATTCGCTGTTGCTCGCATCATTAGTAATGTATCTTTAGTTATTTATTTGATGTTTGCCCATATCACTGGTTAAGCATTGAGGTACATTTGTGTTATTACCAGAGGTACAACGACACTAAAGGCA
Organism: Trisopterus minutus; assembly: GCA_027122715.1. Classification (NCBI taxonomy): domain Eukaryota; kingdom Metazoa; phylum Chordata; class Actinopteri; order Gadiformes; family Gadidae; genus Trisopterus; species Trisopterus minutus. Next base: position 12,068,568 of record JAOPUD010000098.1, read on the forward strand.
TCGATATTGTTTTATATTTCAAGGCCTATGTATACTTTTTCCAACTCTTTTGTTTTATGATTTGACGCATTTGCGTTTCGTAAAACTGCAGGTTCACGTTAAAATACAACAGCGAGATCCCGGGCGGCGCATGCAATGCAATGCGATGCTCTGTCACTCAGATCACCTTCAGCCTCTCCAACGGGATGAGTGCAGTGTCAGTGTCCTCTATATCTTGGAACGCCAACGTGTGCAGTGCAGTGCAGTGGGCCAGTAAACTACCCGGGCACCAGCGGCAGCTTGTACGACAGCCCCAACGACCATGGACGTGAGACACACCAACGGTGAACTCCCCTGGTGCGTCGGGGGCGGGCCCTCGTGTGGGAGCCTCCGCTATGCAGAGAGAAGGGGCGGGGCCTGATCTCGTTTTAACGACTCCGGCTCCTCGCTAGCAATGCGGTGTCACCGTTCTGGCTCTTTTCGCCTCGGTTATTCTGGGCTCTTTTAACGCGGCTCAACGCTATCGTCGCGTATGTGTCGCTAGGAAACTTGTTTGATACTGTGCTTTGAAAGAGGGAGAGAGTCGTATTCCGGGGATAAAAAAAAAATAATAATAACAACGGCGTGTATTTTACGATGAAATCACGTCGACCCTCTGAGGTATTTTGCCCATCTTTGTCAGCGCTCGTCTTGGCGTCGTTTTCTTCTCGCTAGCTGCCCGCTCGTCTACGGCTACAGGGGGAGCTAGCCGCTGCTGCTGCTACAATGTGGGGTAGGAGTGACTTTGAAGATGGATATGAATCTTTTAAAACAGGTGAGCTCTCCTCCGTTGTCGTCAGTGAACCCGACGGGGACGTAACTGCGAGCGACGCGCGGTACATAGCGGGGATAATTAGCGGCGATCAGCGGGGCTTATGCTAAGCTAGCGCTGCCCATCAGCCTGCTTTATGGGGAGGCGCAGATGGGATAACGTTACCGACTCCACTGGAGACTGTCACTGACATTGTTCGTATGTGTGAGAGGGTATGACGGATATGTTTTTGAGCTTTTGAGCAGCGAATGACGAGGGACACACTGAAGGCCTCGTTGCCACGGGCGTTAATATAAATCAAATGCTTTTGTTTCCCCATCGACGCGTGAACAGTGTCCTCTTAAAGAGCGATGCGAACGAGGCGTGTGTCCGAATCTGTGTCACTGATGATTTGTCAACACAACATTCTTATGATAAATGTCTCTTCCTACTTAATTCATTATCTCTTGTTGAGCAATTCAATAATTGGGCACCAATGCAAGATTTTCCTGTCAGGAGTCATGCTTGTGTTATCTGTATTCTAACTACATTGGGATATGTGGGGCCCTTTCTGTTATGTGATAGGCTGAAGAGAATTGACATAACCATCATCATTGACGTATCCTTCTCTGTGTATCTACAAGGGCAAACGCACACGCACACACTGAGATAGATGCCGGGGTCATAAAACCATTATAGGTAGTAGGTAATACATGTGGAATGAATGCACAATTTCCGGAACGGTTGAAAATTATTCTGCTGCGTAATCTTTCTTCATAGCAAAGTACAGCTGGGTGCCAGTTGGTTTTCATTCCTTGAACAAGAGTCATTGTAACTGCAAATTGCAGAAAATGTGTCAGGCGCATTCTGAATCCAGCAACCAATCCAATGCTTCACAGTATACTGGGACCATTAGCTTGAAGTCATTATAATATAAATGTAATGTTTCTTATGATTTAGCAGACAATCTTCATAAATATGTTTCAGCTCTGATGATTTGTCAATGCCCTATTTCAGTCTTGTATTGCATATTATACCTAATACAGTGATGGTGAAAGTAAGGATGCTCTAAGGCTGGTTTTACAATGAACATACTAATTCAGAGTACTGTATCAGAGAAGATCAGAGAATTCAGAGCAAATGTGTCATGTTCTTATCCTCTTATCCTCCCTTCCTCCTCCTCAGCCACCCCCCATTACTTATATAGGACAGGCTAAACAACTCCTGTCTAACTGGATTAAACTTTTAAAATAGAGCAGGTTTTCAACAGAGGGAGAAGACAAGGGCACTCTAGTAATTAGCCACCTTGTCATGAGCCAAGAGCTAGAATTCATTTTGTATCTTTTAATCTCTTACAAAATATGTTCACTAAACCTTTAGCAGTGGTTGCCAACTTGCCATGTTAATCATATAATGTATGGTTGGTCATAGGGATGTGCATCTCTTCCTTCAAGCACAATTTGATTCTATATCGTCTTATCATAGTGCATACATATTGGATGTGTAAGGTATGATGAGTTACAGATACAAGCTTTTAGTTCGACAAGATCTGAAAGATCTGTCTAAAATGGAGACCGTATGGAAATGTAGAGCTTGTTCTGGGCAGCGGTTGACTGCGGCGTCTGAGAGCGGGTAAAGCGTCTCTCCTATGAGGACACCATTCTTGTGGAATTCAGGATTTGTACTGATTTGTTTCAATAACCGTTTGAAACAGGCTTCTCTCTACCCCATTAAACTCTTCACTTGACCTTGTTCTCTTTGGGAGAACATCGGTCAAAGTTTCATTGAAAATGGTGAACATGTTTTGTGACGTTTATGGTTGAGCCTCAGTAATCTTCAGAAACAAACTATTAAATCCAACTTTTGTGTTTTGTCGATGGTTAAGGTCCATGGTGTGAGCTCCCAGACATAAGACACCTTTTCACGACTTAATCCATTTTATACAGTCATTGGGTTGGACCCAGCGTCACATAACACATGGGACCAGGGTGTTAGCAGCTGACGAAGCGACCCAGAACTGTATTTAAGTCTTTGGTTCACAGCGGGTAATTCCAAAGATCCGATATGACATCGCAAAGTAGTTCGAACCAATTTAGTTTTGTCCCTGAAAATTCACTATGGCATCAGAATGCATCTGTTGCCATGAGTGTGCTATCGCCAGCTGGGCATTCATTCATTTTGTGCCTACTTCGTATCGTTTTATTCACTAAATCCAGATTTTGTGTCTCATCTTTGGTTGACATTAACAATTGTGTTTTGTTTTCTAACATCTTCTTGTAGGCTCTAGTTGCACCAGCAATCCAGGATGGGTGTCTGGCTGCGAGTCAGGGTGGCAAGGCAACCCCTCTGCTCCCAGCAACGGTAACCAAGCGCGACGCCACAGCACAGCATCCGACAGCGGAGACACAGGCATCGGCACCTCGTGCTCAGACAGTGTGGAAGGTAGGGCAAAGCCAAACCTCTCTTTTACTTCCTTTGTATGGACAGGAAATGTTTGTTGTTCAACTGGCCAATGATGGGATTCAAAAGTAAACCGGACTCACATGGGAAAAGCTAAATATTAATTTGTTCAATACACAAAGTCAAAATCAGTTTTGGTTATTGGAAAAAGAGAGAATAAATCATTTTGTTTTTTTGTTCTCCATTCCAACATGAAAAGTGAATTAAACTCATGGACACAGGCCGCATCCCGCCCAGTCTCTTAACGCGGTACAGATATGACAAACATACTGAATTATGAAGTGAAACTAAATTGAAATTCAGGACGATTATCAGGCAAATTTACATAGCTTTCTCATGCAAACATTTTTGATCAGTTTCCTAGGCGACATGCCATCACTGCCCACATCACTGAGTAGTTGGGAGATGGGCCAAACGCCGAGGCCAGATATCCCCTCTGGGATCAATGTAGTGTTTGGTAATTGCAGAAATAAATCTCACAGGTTTTCACTTTGATATAATCTTTCTCATTGACAGTTAAATGTTGCCGTTCGCAGGGCTTACATTAATTCACTAATTAACTGTTCCCCCCTTCCAAATTTTCTTAAACTTGGCTTAACAGTTTAAAATAGTTTAGCCATTTAGATGCTATAAAAAGTTAATACTGTGTTCCATACCTGTTCCACTTAGAAAGACTAAACTTTGTGAGCAAACCACCATTGCTTCTGGTTAAAGACTATTCTCACTTGGAATATTTTAAATATAGACTGTATTTCCAAAATCATGATCAGCATTTTATTGGATATTGAAGTTCTTCTACTACATTTGTACATTTAGAGGTGAACATTGACCATTGTTTAAATGCGCCGTTGCCACAGGGGGAAGGAAAAGAGATGAAGTACAATTAAACGAGGTTGGCTAAAGTAGGACACATCTTGGTCTTTTTGTCTCCTATGAGTTGGAAGAGGGGTGTGGGTGAGACCATATTTGCATGTGTGTGTATATATCAGGGATGTGAGAAACATCTGTTTCCAATATAATTTGACCTAGTCACTTCGTTGTGACGAAGAGCCTAAGAGAATTGCGTGGACAGCAATATAGCTCTCATTAATAAAGGTCTTAGTGATAAGACATTTTGTAAAGTACTTGTATGGCGATTCATGATTATGTTGTCCACAAACTCCGTACTGACCGACCCACATTGAGTCCAAACGCCAATGGTGCTATATTGCTTTATATTTTAGGAAGTCCCCCATGTCAGTGTCACTACTTGGTTCATCTATTGGACAGGAATGCCGAGAGACATGGGGCCCCGGGTCATGTCTGGATGCTGAATTGGGTCATCCAGCAGGGTAAAGAGTCCTGGCATCAGTTCATGCATGGACATGGAGTATGGAGTACATGAATATAGGTCAACCATGAGCCATAATGCTGGAATGTAGATCACTGATGATGTAAAGCGGTGTGATTGGCTTGCTCTGCAAGGATGTTCTTTTATTCTCTGAGGTCAGAGACCTCTGTCCCTTTACATTTAGGATGTTCTGCTAGGTTTTTACCTCATTTTCCATCTCACAGTAACAATAAGTAAACAATAGTTGTGTACCCCCACAGTTCCAGTCTCAAGGGGCTTGGTTCTTGCTTCTGAAGTCTTTTATTCACCAACCTGACCTAGTCGCTTTCCTTTCATGTGCAAGGATTCTTATACTTATACCTTGTTCACATAGCATATATCGCTTTTGTTCAGCCATCAATCGATACGCATTGTCAGTTTAGTGCAAAAAATTATCCAGATAAATTAATTAGCGGTGAGTGATTTAAAATCTGTAGATGTGTAATGTCTGCTGATTTTGTTAGCCCATGTCATTTCTTTGTATACCCTTGAACCCTTAAGCATATAATAACATTTAATGCCACTCAGCTAATATCCTTGACTTGTCCATCTGGCCATTTGCGGTCTATTAAATCAGTTGGGGGTAATTTGGGGGATCAGACAGCGGGGCCTTTTATGAGTTAATCCTTAAAAAATAATATTAATCTTTAAACTGCCTGAAAAACATGTCTCAGAACCTTTTAAATAATTACTATTATATCATGATCGAGGGCCTAACCGGTTAACCATTGTGTAACAAACCTTCTCCTTTGGTAGTAAGTTTTGCTTCTCTAAAATCATGCGGTTTGGTAATGCGATTTGGACAGGAAGAAGCAGCTGCTCCATGGAGCGCGAGTGCCTGATGGTTTCATCTCATTAGGACGATAGCAAGGAGGGGGATGTCATTAGATTTGCAATAGGATTTACAAGAGGTTTTGGGGTGCTTTGGATTAGGAGTTGTGTTTCTCCTAACCTTTACAACCCATTTGTAGCATCCGCTTTGTATATCTAAATGACAAATGCAATTATTATAAAATCTCTAAACAATTGAATGTAGATGTATAGCACTGTTCATTAATAATCTGTTTCATGAGTTGGTGCCTTGCTAGTGTTTACCTTTCCAAAATCTCATTTACCTTCAAAATAAATCTGATGTCTGCTCTGTGACTCACTTGGTTGACTGCGACGTAGCAAGTGATCTACCAATCATCTACGCTTTCAGGCAGACATTTCTTAATTAATTTACCGTTAAATTACCCTTCTTCCTTTTTTTTCCCCTCACCACGAGTGAGGACTAGCGCTACCATTGAATTTTGTAGGGGTGTTCCCTGGGGAATGTAATGTTTTGGTGGGGGGGATTTATTGATGAATTCTTAAAATATGCAGAAATACATTGAACATTTTGAGCTCTGAACTTCTTATTTTGTTAATATAATTAACAGCCTACCTAAGTCAGTAGGCTAACTTGCAAAATGTACATAGTGATCAATATTTGCTGGTAAATTTGGAAAGTTACCTAACTTAACTTAACTACTGACTGATCAACATCAAATGCTTAATAACGACCATTGTACTATAATGTGTTACTGTTTCGTGTAGTTGAATGAGGGGCAGCCCCATACACTTGTCCCCTTGTGTGTCTCACTTGTGGAGAGCTGTTATATAAAAGGAGCCGCGTACAAACCGAGTATGCAAATCATTGGGGTATGCAAGCTTTGCTGAATGAATCATTGGATCTTCATCTGTGTCAAAGAACAACTCGGGGAAACTTGTTCTTCAACTTCGATCTTGATTTGTTTTGAATGATTATTTGGGCACTGTGAACATGTGACAGGTTCCCTTCCGCTGCATAGCATTTGTCCCTAGCATCCCCAGCCGCCTTGGTTGACCTCTGACTTATGTGCTCTGGCAAAAGTGACGAGACTCATGACAACAGCTCGAGTGTCTATAATGCCAGCTCAGCGGGCGTTCTTTGTGGCGCTGTCTCAAAGCCCAGTTTGCAGCTGGTCCTTGTAGCTGGTGATGCAATATCCTCTCTTGTTATAACCCGTGACCAGAATTGCACGATTGAGCTAGTACCCTCGTATCCCAGATCTCTGGGACCAATGGTAAAAACAATGTCACTTAGCATTGTATACATATATTTTTATCTTTGTTATACAAATATATATAAAACATCCTCTGCCTCAAATACATCAAAGTTCGAGGCACATTTGGGTCGGATCCCTAAGTACAGGTCATGCATTAACAACACGTATAGGCCCTCTCATTTACTAAAACGGTTTTACTGAGATGTGCGCATACGCCCGTGGGTGGGCGCACACGTTAAGTACAGAAACTCCATAATGCTTTGTCACTCTAAAACGTGTGGGGAAAGTTTGGTGACTGATGTGCCTGTGCTAACTGAGGCACAGAAGTTTATCTTTGCTACACAACAATTCTTCACAACTATCGCAATACAGGATGTTAAATGGTAGGCATTGGTTCGGACACGGATGGTTATTATAGTTTAATCTTATGAAGTCTGGGTTTGGGCATACCTCTATTTATTTAGAAATGTAACCAGGCATCTTAAAATTACAAAGTTTATTCAATAGTGGAAAATAACTATTATTACAGCACCAGACATAAGCTTTTTTGTGAATTAATAAAATACAATGAGTGAATAAATACTTGAGAACATCAAGTTATTGCTGATTTGTATTTGGGTGTCCAAACCCCTTTGCTTTAGTACCAGAGTGCACTATTATTTTCTGTAACCTTATAGGTTTATTGGGTTTGCTTTGCGCTTCAACTGTTCCTGGTCGAAAAATTGTGTTTTAATATGTTTCCTACACTGATATTTTGTGTGGTCTATACTTTTGTGACCACCTTAATTAGTTTCTAATGTCGATTATTTTCTCTTCCAGACCACTCCAGCTCCAGCACCACTCCGTTGTCCTTCCACCCATTAGTCCACCATCGCTCTGCCCCAGGAGGGAGTTCCACTGGCACCCTTCCCACCGCACACGTCCTCCCCTCACCCTCCCCGTCCTCCTCGGGTTCAGCCAAGCTCAGTGTGGCGACCTCACCTTGCGGCGCCAGTCCCTGGAGCAGCCTCTGTCAGCTTTCGACGCCGGCCGCCTCCTCTCGGTCGGACCTGCCGGGGTCGCTGGACATGAAGGACCCCCAGCCCATCAGGAGGTGGTCGTCTCTGACCCGGCTCTCGGCGGGGACCGAGAGAACCGCCGGCAAGGGCTTGGGCAACCGTTGCAAACCGGATCCTCACGGGTCTCTGGACAGAAAACTCCTGCACGGGTACCGGCACGACTCCCTCGGCCCGGCCAACATGGACGCCTATCTCTCTACGTCGTCTCACTTCAATCCGCTGCTGCGCTCGCCCGGCGCCGCTGACCCACACCTGTGGTACGACCGCGGGGGCAGACCCAGCGGCGTCGGACAAGGGACGGACTCGTCTCGCTCGTCTGCGCTGTCGTCTCCCCTCAAGCCCCGGAGCCTCGACCTGAACTACAGTGCCTTACCTGAGAGCAGGCTGGCCCCAGGCGGCCCCGGGCACGGCTTCACCAATCAGAGAGGCCTGTCCTTTGCGCAGCAGGCGGTGGGCGGCTCTCCCATTCAGCCAGCCATCAGAACTCAGATGTGGCTGAGTGAGCAGATGGAGTACAGGCCCGGCTCAGAGTTGGGCAAAGTTGTACCAGAAGTGGAAGGCGGAGCAGACAGCAGTTTGCTATTGGCATGGCAACAAGAGCACCAGCACAGAGAGCGGCTACGGCAGGAGGGCGAATTGAACCAGGTAAGCTTAGACATGCGAGCGAACCTGGGAGTAAGGTCGACGTAAAGGGGAAAAGGTGAAGTGGACTGGACTGGAGTGATAGGTAAAAGCTGAAAGCGTAGCGCCTTTAATTGATACTCAAACAATAGCTTGCTATATTTGTGAAAATCCACCATTGTAGTCATCCATCATAACAATACATTTATCTTGGCTGTTCACCAGACAAGAAATCCTAGGACATCACTTTGGGCTCTGGTGATGTGATTTGTTATTTGACTTTTATATATGACAATATGATTCATTGATTAATCCCAAAAATAAATGATATTTATTAATGAATATAAGGACCGATCCTGTTTTCTGAATGAGTAAAGATATATTCATAGTGATCAATTATTTTGTTTTTAATTTATATTTAGATATTCTATCTTAATCATAAAATGTTGCCCATTCAGAGAAGAGAGTGCAGTGGCTGGTTGTCTTTCTGACCTTGTGTGGCTGCTTGTGGTACTTGCTATTCCCTGCTTTCTGCCAATCTCAATTAATCAAACGTAGTGGTTGTCCGAAGTCACATTAAACCTGCAATCTCTAGTAAGTACACTACTTAACACTGCACTTCTTGCAACATTTTTAATTGGATACCGTAAATGGGATTTAATGCCCAATAGAGCCACAAAGGAGCAGCTATTAGGTAATGGGTTACATTTGGTCATTAGGTTTTCAATATTAAACACTCGCTGTCTCCCATTGACCCTTTGGAGCCGTAACTGAATTGATGGATGGATGAATGAGCAAACGGATGAATTCAGTCAGGCCGTCTTCTTCTTGGGCCTGTTGACAGTCCACTTTTCTGGAGAATGTCCGGCTACATTCCTCTTCTATGAGGACAGGGGAGGGAAGCACATTTTGACTTTAGACCACAGGCATGCAACAAATGCATACAGACCCAATGATGGAACATTGCATAAGCATGTTATTCAATCCATGTTTATTGTGGATAAGTAGCATGTGGCTCTTGTGCTGAGTGCCTTTCATGCAGCATCAAAACCAGTGACAACAAGTGACCAAGTAGTGCCCTCTAGTGCCCTGTGCATGTTTCACAACGAGTCTTTTGTGATGGTAGTTCTAAAAGGAGCTATGTTATCAGGCAATCTAACTAGATCTCAGGGCTAACACAGCCGTTAAGTCTTCTTACACAAGGAGCACGATGATGTACATGAGCAGCAGGCAGATGAGGATGAGGCAGAAGTTCACGAAAAGCTCCTGCAGGTTCCGTCGGGCCTGCGGGGGGACCTCGATGGCCTGGGAGGCCCGACGCATGGCGTTGCGTGTCAGGTGCTGTACTTTCTCCATGAGGACCGCTTGTGGAGGGTACGGGTTGGAGAGGCGGTGCTGACTGACGCTGGGCTGAGATCGATTAGGAGTGAGACCCCGAGCACTGAGCCCTGGCAAACTTTGTGGGCAGAAAATGTTCGCTGAAAATTAGTCCCAACGCCGCTTTGAGGGTCCAGTGGTCACAGGATGTGGAGAGGACGTCTCCAGCGTATGTCGTCTCCTGTGGTTAGTTGGAACGAATCAGCTGGTGCCTGTCTGTTAATAATAAAGGCATAGATCTTTGGCTGGCTGGTCAGGGTGAGGTTGAAGACGGTCAGAAGGAGCAGACTTTGAATAATGAGATTGCAGTAGCCTGGGAGAATAGGAAAAGGTATATGAAAGAGATAAAGAAAGGGACCATGAGTATGCTAGTATCCTTGCATGTTATTCCTTTTGTTACACTGGTTCTGATTGCTGTACAGAACGTCACACAGGACTGTTTATTGAAAAATGTTTGCCCATTTTTTTTTTGGACATTTGTATTCCATAGAACAGAATTAATAATGTAAATTCTGAATATTATTAGTAACAGTCAGAACAATATTTTAGACACTTTATTTATCATATATTCATCATGATATTGTGTTCTATGTCAACCAGAGGTATTTTTCTTGACACGCTATTAAATAATACAATTATATATATTTAGAGTGGTGTGTGTGTGTGTGTGTGTGTGTGTGTGTGTGTGTGTGTGTGTGTGTGTGTGTGTGTGTGTGTGTGTGTG
>JAOPUD010000098.1:12086370-12108438 GCA_027122715.1 Trisopterus minutus
TGTGTGTGTGTGTGTGTGTGTGTGTGTGTGTGTGTGTGTGTGTGTGTGTGTGTGTGTGTGTGTGTGTGTGTGTCAGCTTGAAGAGGCCCAGAAAAAGGCTCAGGATCTGGAGGAGACGGTGTCCCAGCTGGAGAAGACTCTGGTGCAAGAGGGGGCTCTGTTGACAGACAAAGACAGTGTGATTCAGGCCCAGTCACTCAAAGAGAAGGAGCTGATGGCCGCTGTGCACAGGTAGGGTTCCGTCGGTCACTAGCTTTGCATATTTTTATGTGCCCACTAGAAGCAGAGGATTGCATTGGTCTATTGCTCCCTTGTTTTCTTAAAACATTCATGTCAACCAAACTGAGTGGTTCTCTCTAAACGAATGCATTATCGATGATACGTTAAGAGAAAATTCTGAATTGGGGTAGATAACTTGTTTGGGCTAACCGGAGAAAAAAATCTCTGAAACGCTTAATGTCAACCCGTATTATATGATCTGATGCTTAATTCTTTAGTCTTTAAGCTTTGGTCTACATGTCTCGCTGAGCATGGTTGTAGACCCAGAGACAACACAGCCGCGGGGTGTATGAATATGTACTGTACATGTACATGTGTGTATGGTCTCGTGTCTTAGCCTGCAGCAGAAGGTGGAGCACTGTTTGAAGGACGGGGTGAGACTCCCCATGTTGGACCTGAAGCACCTGGAGGTGGAGAACACACAGCTGCTCAAGCAGCAGGAGCAGAGCAGCAAGGTACACACACTGTACACACATGCACACACACACGCGCAGCCATACACACAAACTATCAAATATCAAATATGAACCCAGTTAACCAGGCTTCTAATATGCTGTTCCGTCCCTCCAGCTGATTGACCAGCAGAAGAAGCAGATAGAGAGACTATCTGCACAACTGACGGTAAGAATTCCCTCATTCCCATGCATCATCGTTAGTAGGGATGAACCGACACAGCAGACAATTCAAGTTCACGGCATACGTAACACTCCCTGCTCTTTCTTTGGCCGACTACGCCAACATCGCTGATTTCTTCATGACGACCAAATGAAACGGATCTCAGAACCTCTCTGCGTGTCCCCCCCCCCCTTCCCCCCCCAGAACCGAAGGCACTCAGAAGACGGGTTGCCGGTGCGTCCCGTGGCGCCGGTCCACATGCAGGACGTCAACCTGCTGGTGAAGGAGATGTCGCTCTGCCTGCTGGACCTCAAGGCTCTGTGCAGCGTCCTGTCCCAGAGAGCCCAGGGACAGGAGCCCAACTTGGCCCTGCTGCTCGGGATCAAATGTGAGCGAGTGGTGCATCTCACGCACACGCACACACACACACACACGCACGCACGCACGCACGCACACGCACACGCACACTCACACTCACATGCATAGACGTGTGTTGTGGGAGGTGTTAAGTGACTCCGGCGTGACCACCTCCTCTTCCCCTCCATCCAGCCATGGGCTTCTCCGGGGAGGAGAACGAGAGCAGCGACGTGACGGAGGAGGACAACGTGCTGAGGACCAAAGTGCAGGAGGTGAGCCAGCTGAGGAGCAACATCGACGAGCTGCGGAGGACCGTCTCCGACCGCTACGCGCAGGACATGGGAGAGAACTGTATCACGCAGTGACCCGGCACCCCGGAGGGGGGGGGCATCCGGCCCGTTCTCCACACACTTCTTTCCCTCCTTTTCCAACACGCCAGCAGAGGGAGACTCGCTTTCCTGAACCGATCTGTTTTTGTTTTTTTTCAAAATGTTTTTTCAGAATAATTCTTATTATTCTTATTCTTGTTCTGAAAACTTAGGCTTGACTTATTACCTTAACATCTCCCATGTACTTATCTTAAACCATGGTTCCCGCCATTTGGGTGAACGCCGAAAATGAGGAAATCAAGCATTTATTCGAGGGAAGTTTGAAGCAGGTACATGAACACGGAACAGTCCGTAGGGGTTGTACTGCTGCCATGAAAGAGTGGATTATTATCTTCATGCCCTTCTGATCATTGGACCAAGCTTTAAAACGAGTTCACATGAAGCAGTCTTTGTTTTCCCCTGCAGGCAGGGAGTATTGCGCTTGTCACCGCTTCTCTTTTCTTGGCATCCGTTTTGTTTTTAAAGAGCCAGTGAACCCGCTGTTTCAGATGGAATACGAACACTATGTGATTTTTAAAGAAATGCGTTTTTGGCTGAGGCACTCAGACGTGAAAAAGGAGGCTGCCTGCAGCTAGCTCGTTCACATAGTGTTGGGGAGGGACTGGCAGAAACAAAGGCAATTTGGGTTCACTGGCTCTTTAAATGTAGGCTCTGGTTACCACGGATGTCTGGTGACTCTTTGAAGAGGTTGTCGTTGTGTGGAGGTTCTTCTTCGTCAGTCAGAATATATGTGTTTGGAACACATCCCACACGTCGCAGTCAAGCAGAAATCCAAGTGCCTCCTTTTGATTGAAGGGTGTTCCTTCAGTGTTGACTGCAGAGAAGATGGCCAGATTGTCATTCTTTTCCATGACATCTGGTACAGAGGCTGGCCCCTGTTTTTTGTTAAACTACAGATTCAATATGTATATAGTAGCTCCCATCAGTTTAAATACAATACAATATAGATCATATTGTCAACATTTAAAGACCAAAACGTGTTGGTTTCACATTTCCCAACCAAATGTCAAATGTAATTGAGATGCTCAAAGAATACCATAGCCCAGCTTATTTTCACACACCCCACGGAATGGGTGCTGAAATGAGAAACTCCCACAATATTCATTGAAGGGTAACTAGAACTCACCGAGCAAAGCACAAACCACCACCGGAGAATAAAATGTCCTGCATGAATCATATCCATTTCAAGAGACCAATTTTAACAGATCATATGAAGCTCACTCAGATGTTGTTAACACGGCTCTCAGATCTGAGAGTTATGAAAGAGATGTTTAAAATAAGCTAGCCATAAAGGAGTCCTTGTAGGGAGGGAGGTTACTCTCTGCTATTGCGAAGCGTCGCAATCACACACCTGTGGTTGAGCTAGGATGCTAATGCAATGAGTGCAAAATCTGAGGCATGGATGGATTCCCCCAACCAATCAGGGAGGCCTTTAAAGTGCGTCTAGGGTGAATGGGTCACAGGCCCCCCCCCCCAGTCGAAGGACATCTCGGCCACTCTTGTCTTCTTCAGGTTGTGTATCGCTGTCACTTGCAGTATCACGTGAGTGGTGCCTCCCATGCAAGGAGAAAAAGTACACTATGCAAAAACAGGAGCAGCCCGTGTTGTGTGATTGGACCTCTGTCTGGTCCTTGGATGGATGAAACAAAACAGGATAAAGGTTGGATGGGCCTTAAATCCAGATGACAAAGCCTGAAGATGCTTAAGTGGTCGAGATGTGGTAGCAAGCTCCAGAAAACCTCTGGAGGAAATCATGTTATTGCAAAATAAGTGATTTCTAGATAAAGCCAGTATAGACTAAATCTCAGCATTTCTTCGGTGTTAATGCATGGATGGAGTGAAATTTCATAAAAGGACCCCATGCGGGCATAATAATAAATGATGGGTGTCGCTGGTCGACCTCCTCAATAACCTTCACATAATTAATGAACTCATAAAACAAACATATTGTGAATTCCGTTAGCCGATCTTAAAGGGAATATGTTTTTTTGTAGTGTGTTTGTCTCGGTTGCGTTTTAAATATTCCAAATTAACAAAATGTACAATATAGTGGTGGGATTGTGGAGGAATGCAGACACAGACACACAGGCAAACACGTGCACACACACACACCCACACTAATAAAACCACACAGTCTAATAACAACACACATCGTCACACCATGCCCCCTCCCGGCGGCTTTTCTGAATCATTTTAATAGGTGAATTCCCTAGAAACATATTCAATAACTTTTATATTAAGATTATACAAGTATTCTTATGTCTGAATTGCATTCCACACCACATGACCACCAGGTCATTCTACTTAATTTATTGGCACAGCACAGTAAAGTCTTAATTTATTCTGCAATATGCCTCCACACGTGAAAAGTCTTTAATATAACTTGATATATTTCAAACCTCTTCCTCAGCAATATTAACTCGTGAACTATAATATGGACCTGGTCCATTCTATATTTCCATGACCTAGGTCGTTGCTTATTAATGACCTAGTTCAGGTAAAATTCAGGTGTCTACATTTTTGTTCTAACAGCAGGTCTCTTTTTGTAGAAAGTTTATAACCCGTTTATCTCTTGCTGTGCTCTGGTGTGTGTGCTGAAGCCATACCACGCTGACACCCATCACAGGCTTTTATGTGGAGCAAGAGTGCAATGGACTTCATTGTTCAAGCTAAATAATAGCTTCCTTCTTTTGACAAACCAAATAAGCAGACCTTGCTGTAAGAAACGTTACGTAACAACAAAAAGTAGTCCAGACTTTGGAGAGTAAGCGTTTATTCATAATGTTGGGCACCAAATGTGGAGGATGAGTGCATAATGCGTCGATGTTATCTGGACCACCACTCTCCTGTCATCATGTATTTAACAGTTGGGTGATTATTATGTTAAAAATAGCACATCAACGGCTATATTTTTCTTAAACGCCCGAGGGGAACAGACAGTACGTTACAGAAGTGTTTTTTGTTTACTTGAGGAGCCCTTTGGGAAATGTATACAGAAAGTAGTGGCAAAACATTTTGAGCTTTATTATGTATTAATTTATGTTGCCTAATGTTGGTGGATACCATTCCAATTTTATTTTTTTCTCCAAAGTGTGAATTTGATTTAAAGGAAAACCAAAACCCCACTGTTATGGGAGACTGTTTTTTAGGGGCGGAGCTATATTGCTGTTCAGGGTTTCTGCTCTCTTGTACAAGCCACTCCCACACGGGCGTTGCAGCCCCAAAATGACCAATTACAGATAACTCATGCAAAAGCATGCATGCACTCCTTGGACAATTTGAGTCAATATTGACGTATTATCCTACTTGTTTTAAACGCTATACATTTAGGTCAAATTTGGACCAGGATCAATCCTTTACACTATGTAACCTATCTAAAATAAGTAGTATTAGGGTATGGTTTTCCTTTAAGTTGATGATAGCAAGTCATAACGATGTGTAAGTGAAACGCACATTACGGTTCTGTGTTTCTAAGAATCGTTGTTGATTGATTTATAGAGATTTTTTTAGGTACATGACTTTATCTATGCAATTTTAAACATTAACCAGCGCAGGTCATGTGCAGGCAAATACAATATAAGGTATTCTCCTGTGCCTTGGCTCTCATGCGGCTCTCTATGCAGTAGGTGACATGAAAGAGTATTCATAATTCCAATTGACGGTTTGAAAACGAGCATGCTTACATGCTGATGTGTACGTTATAATTCCTCAGTCTTAAGCTTCAGTATACCAACTTTAACATCGCACAAAATGTTTTTACTGTTACAAAAAGGTTATATTGTAAAGATTCTTGTTGTTGTTCTTTTAAGATGCTGAGGTTGTATAACCATGTCTGAGAGTAGACCTGGTTATGTGGTTAATGGAGAGGAATCATGTATGTATCTCAATATGTATGATTGCTCAAACATAGGCCGAAACAATGCATACACATGCCCAGTTAACAAAAAAGGGAAGATCAGCAAAGCTTTGTGGTGAAGCTGAAGAATGTTCTTAGTGGTTATTGCACTGCAGATTAACAATGTAACTTGTGTGGGTTTAAGTCAATGATAAGTCAATTGATTTATTGGATTTCTAAAGCCAACTATATTCTGAAAACGACTATGAAGCTTGTAGGGACACGCAATTTGAATATAATAATTTACCTTTCAAATCAGATCCATTGTAAGGATAAAGATAAATGTTTTTTCTTTTTTTCTTATTTCCAAGGATATTGTACCACTCATTATCTTTCGGTTTCCCTGTGTGTTATTTTGTCATCATTTTGGTGGTAAATGCTATTCCGATCTGGGAAGCAATGCTACCAAAAGTTCAAAATCAAAAGACAAGTGTTGGGCTGGCTATCTCAATGCACTGTATGTCTGTTTATGTGGACTATACATAACAAAGCCAGTAAATGGCTTCTGGAACTTTATCTATAGAAGTATCTTGGTCATATTGTATGGTTTTAAGCTTGTTTATGAATGCCAAAGTTCTATTTATATATTCCTAAACAGTATTAACAGGTTTTGTTTAGTTTGTTTTTCAAAATGTAAACAGTTATTTGTTTTTGGTTATTTGTTAAAAATAAATATTTTTTCTAGAGTTTGAGTAATTTGTGTTTGTTCAAAGACACAGGGAAAAAATCTTTTCATGTTTTCTAAGATATTCAAATGATTTCACCAAGTGAAACGGCCTGCTTTTCATATTAATTAGCCACAAAACCAATAATACTAACGATTGGGGATATTAAGGGCAATTGTTCTATATTGATTGGATCTAGTTGAGACTTTCTTACCTTCCGTAAAGGAATTACTACTCCTTCCAGGCTGGCACTTATATTAATATATTATTAAATTAATCATAAGTGTTCAATAGTAATAGACAAATTGATTGAAAAGTATTGAAACAGACCTATATTCCATGTTGTTTTAAGACCCTTCTGCCTGTAGATGGCAACATTTCATTATGTTGCATGTGGCCGTAGACAGGTCCCACCCACTTTAGATCCATCGTCCAATCACAGAGGTACATGTAATCGGCTTGAGTTCATAGGTTAGGGGTAGCAAGGTAAGATAGAAATGGTAACCGGCACTATGGCGTTGTGAGTAAACGACTGCCATGTTTACAGCTCACTGAAATGGCTCGCACGAAAGGTCGGATTTAACCCGCCGTTCCGCAGACCTCAAGTTGTCTGAGGGCTCCGTCGCCCGCGTGTGCGACCGAAACCCAGAACCGCCAGGAAGAAAGGCGCGTCGGCTCAATGGCGCTGGTCTACGAACTAGTTTGGCGTATGTTGCACGTCCTCCTCCACATCCACCGGACCCTGGTCACCTCGCTGCGCGTCCTGCTCAGGACCTGGAACGGGCAGACGTGGAGGCGGGCGGTCGCCGCCGCGCTCCTCACGCCCGCCACCCTCGCGGGCTTCCCGGCGGACACCCAGCGGAGGCTCGTCCTGGAGATCGGCAAGCGAACCCGCGGTCGCTGCTCGCGTCCGAGCGGCTGTCCAGTGGAGAAGCTCCCGGTGCACGTCGGCCTGTTGATCGTGGAGGAGCAGCCGAGCTACACCGACATCGCCAACCTGGTGGTCTGGTGCATGGCTGTCGGTATCTCGTACGTCAGCGTGTATGATAATCATGGTAAAGGTTTTTTTTTAAACGCTAATATCCGTTGTGTTTTTGGCGTAAAGGTAACGCTAGCTGAGGGTAGTGCATACACTGCGGGCTGAAGTTGTTATTGTGTGCATGTCGTGACAGTGTCTATCTATCTATCCATCTATCTCCATCGACGCAAGGCTAACTGGACCTGGACTTTGATGCAAGCTTGTCAGTGGGACACAGCATGTCTATTACGGCTACAGTGACTTCAGCATATAACCTCCACATCACCCTACCAGGGCCAGAGCTAGATGCTCCGAATGCGTAAATGTAACGCCGGAACCCGAGCACGAATGGTGCTCTTGAACGCAGCCCCATGTGTGAGTCGGTAACGGGACCGAGCGGAACGGCGGTCGGTCACCTGTGCTGCGATTTTAGTGAAGTGGAAAACTGTGAGGCAGATGCCAGTCTGAGGTGTTCACATAATTCCCGGTGTTCAGCAGTGCTGGTTGAAGATATGCCTTCACGTGATCTCGGTCTACATGTTGGCCACTTTGTTTATCAATGGGGGAAGCACACGTTGCAATTCACAACACAAGATTGTCTCCGTGTTTGCTCAAAGTTTGACTTCAAACATGGCCATTATCCGCTCTTCTAAGCTGCTTTTAACGAAGACTAAATGATGACGACTTTCTTCGACTGGTGCGCCATCGGTGCTGTCAGTGGGAAGCCCGTCTGTCTGGTGGTGATCTTATTTTAGTCAAATGTCGGGCAAAACATTGGCACTAACTGCTGTTTTTACGGATTTAAACATTCATATCACCCCTGATTAAACAAAGTAATTTGCGGTTGTGGGTAAAACATAAAATATCCATTCTGTAGTGTTTGTTGTTCACTACGACCCAGTGATGTGCTATGTGTTTCTATAATTCATTGATATTTTCCTTGTTTACTGGCAGGTGTTTTCCGGAAGAACGACACGCTGCTACTTGAGAAGATCGTGAGGCAGCAAGACCGCTTAGGTCTGGAGGACTCTAAATACAATGTTGAATTCCTTAGCAATGGGAATACCGTGCACCAAGACCAGAGTAAGGATTTACTTTTACTGCAGTCCTATAGGAGTTGCTTTTATCAGAATAAACCTGCAGTTCTGTTTTTATTGTCATTGATTGAGGTTAGTTAGGCTTTAACTAGTCTTGCTTAAGGAGGCCTCCTTAGAGTGGACTTTTGGGTTAAAACAAGGTCATTTTGGCAAGGAGTACGACTTCCCGAATGCCTGACCACTCCCATCACAGATGAATCATCCCGGCAAGAAGGCCGGGGCCAGTGGGATGCACGTCGAAAGTAAAGTTCTGCATAGCTGCGTATGCTCCCATTGTGTTTATTAAGCAAACACAAATATATCAAATTATACATTACAATGGAAACCATATTATGCAATGCACTAAGATACACTATTTTTTATTATATAAAATAGCTATTGATACTATGTTGACTGAACATTGTTTATTTGTTTTCAATGACCTTGACCTATAATTTGATATATTATTGTACATTTGTACACATAAAAAGTGTTTCCACAGGTTAAAGACCTGATCTCGCCCCCACATGCTCTGTGGGTCACCTAGTGATTGCATTGAAAACAGGGCAGAATGGCAACTTTGTAGTACCTAGTTTCTGGGTCAAACCAGGTCTTTGAAGATATGCCAATGGAGCGGAATTGAGTTTTTTATCTAAACTGGCTTGTTTGTTAAGCTGGATTCAAATCTATGTTTACATCTCCAAAAAGCGCTTTGGTCAATGGTTTGTTCAATTGACATCAATTCAAATGATTGCCGTTCTCTGCGGTTCTTCGTTATTTGAAGCCAATTCCGGTTGCCTTGTACTGTAGTAAAATGTTGAGTGACAGTACTCCTGTTTGTGTTTTTGTTTGTCCTTTCAGTGTACAGTCTACTTCCCTGTTTCATTGAGCTCATGTGTCCCAATAATATCCTGTCAGACCAATGTGGATTTACCTTTGCTTTAAAACGGGAGGCAGGGGTAATTGTCTTCATATATGTATTCCTCTTCTCTTTCCTCCTCAGATGTTTCCGGCCAGCCGGTCGTGAAAGTCCTGTCCCCAGTAGACGGGAAGCATAGCATTGTTGAAGCAGCCCGGCACTTTTGTCGCACCGTGGAACAGAAGGAGAAGACGTCTAAAGATATCGACGTCCCCATGTTTGACGCCCTGCTGAGAGGTGAGCCGGAAGCCACGCGTGTATCAGTGGCGTTCACCTTGGGTTTGATTGTGCATCTTAGTCTGGTTAAAGGTGCAATGGAACTGTCGGTAATGTAACATAATATTAATATGTATGTTCAAGTTAGTGTATAATCCCATGTAAGCAGGAATCTTTGTATTTTCCTGACCTTAGAATGAGGCCTTCATATCTGACTAGGGAGTGGGTCCTCTTCCACAGAGCGCGCCTTGTTCCACCGCCGTGGTTCTCCAGTAGGAAGGAGGCGGAATGTTATCCCCATGGCTACGACCCATCTGTGCTATGTTATGTTATGTAAGGGATAATGCATAGAAAGCCGGTCATTATCGGGGAAAATAAGCCACAACTGAGGGCGTGACTAATGACCCGCGACATTCTATCCATTATCCCACGGGTAAAATTACACGGCTACTTGTTTTTGTTTTGTACACCGGTATTCGTAGTGTTGATCAGTGTAGAAGTAGTCTGCCAAAGACGTTGACGTCACTTAGCCAAATACGCTAGGGTTGATAAGTTACTGCAAGTGCGGAGTGATCTGAAAGACGGCAAAAAATCCACTTTCCTAAACAGCGGTCATTATATGCTTAGCAAAGGTTTTATATGGAATACGCCACACAATGGTGATATTCTATGAGACGTTTGATTTTGAGGTATTTTCCCAACTAAACTAGACTATCACTCTTTCGGAATGAAAAACACCCTTTATCCACCTACCGTACAGCAGGTAAACATTGGCTTGTAACGCTGACTGCTATCGAGATAAATTTTTAATGCATACAACAGATGGCGATAATTATAAGTCAATGAATGTAGTCCACAACTTTATTTATTCAAGGTTTATTTGAATAGGTACAAATACGAAAACATAGATAAGCTTCAAACAGTCATCTGATGTATGCATCATAGTGTTTTTAGCCAAAGCTAATAACATAACTATGGCTGCAGCCAGAGGACTGGGAATTGAGAAATATAAATAGACTGTCCAGTAGACAGGCTTCTTACCTTAACCGTACCTGGTTAAACAGATCCGTTCACAGCAAAGAGCCTTCACAAATCGACCGTGGTGCGGTTAATATACAATTCTACACAATGGTCTTTTTTTATGACTGAATAATTAATGCCAACCCCTACAGTGCTTTCTTTACAAGTTTATTAGGTGACTCGTGAGTGAATTATAAACTGTGCAACATTTAACTGACAAGATATTCGATTGCTGAGTTGTGGATGCATTCATCAGTGATATGTTACGGTTATTAAAAACATTTTTTCGCTAGAAGACACCAACAGATGGTGTGAGAAACCATCTGTTGCAATTTCATCCACAGTGGGAAATATGCAACCCTTCTTCCACGAGTGTACAATGACAGAATGGCTTGCAGCAGTGGCTATGGTGCACCACTCTGTATTGTTGGATGTGGTTTGAGTTTCCTTTTAGTAATCTGGAAACTACCATATTCCTGTGCTGGAAGCAAGATCCGGCCATGGCTCTAAGCCACGGCCCCATTTTCAAGTGTTGCAGGTAATGCAAGCCAGCAACACCAAACACCCTTTAACTAAACAAACTAAAACGACCCCTTTCGCTTCCCCCCTCCCACCCCCCCCACGTTTCTATGCAATTGAGAAGTGCTGCATTTCCCTCACATGTGACATGCACGGTGGTTTCCCAGATCGAATCACTGACCACATGCCCATTTGGTCGGGAATGGTCTAAAATCTAAAAGGGCTCATCGAGGCAGGCACAGTCAGCCTTAAACATAAACGGTCTCAGCTCATTTCTACCTGCTTAATCACATCATTGAGTCAAAATCCATTAAAACATTTAACGTTTTTTTCTTTCTTTTTCTTTTTTAAATCAGAATCAAAGAACATTCCAGACCCGGAGCTGGTGATGAAGTTCGGCCCAGTGGACAGCACCCTGGGCTTTCTCCCCTGGCACATCAGACTCACTGAATTTGTGTGAGTATGCAAGGTTCCACCTCGGTCAGAACATAAGGCTTCGGCGTCGTTACCAAACCGAATCTGCGAGCCCATGCTGGGTTTCCTCTGGGATAAGCCTCTGCCCCCCCCCTCTCCCGGTGTATTCCAGCAACACCTGGTCCGGGTCGGGCCAGTCGCAACCGCTTATCTAGTGCGGGTTTGATATGATGATTGGTACAGAGAAAAGCGCCCTATGGGAGAACACCGTTGAGTAACGTTTACAAACACCCAAGATGGCTACCTCAGCCCCCAAAACACTGTTATTTCCTATTTCATAGTACTACGACTCCTAGCTGAACCGGGGGAGGGGGGCCGTGCAAACCACAGCGATTGACACGTCAATACTTAAAAGTCCCGTCTGTCTCTCCAGCTCCCTGCCGTCTCACATCGACGTCTCCTACGAGGACTTTCTGATTGCACTACAGCGGTACTCCACCTGTGAACAGCGGCAAGGCAAGTGACGGGGAACGCAGCCCGCTCCCCCTCCCCTTCAGAGAACACACGGCCAAAAGGGAGCCGGACTGGACGGGGCGCCTGCCCGGGATGCTCTCGTCGTTCCCTCGCCTCCCGTGCTCCATACCCTTCATTGCCTTCCATCGTGGGGCAAAGCGTACTCTTCGGTGGATTGAGACGAGTAGCCAAAAAGTGTTTTATTCATCATCTCCCCTTTCCGTAAACATGAGATTTTTTTGTGATTTGTATTCAAAGCTTATAAAAGGATCACTATGCATTAAAGAAATTAATAATGCAATGCGTCTGTATTTCTTAACGTGCTTTGAGTGTTTTGGTTTGGTGATAAGTTATTTTCTTGTATCAAAGTCTCTTGATTTAAATATAACAGTTTCTAATTAATATTGGTTTAGACAAATGGAAGTTCCCCTCAGCTGCTTTCATTTTAGACTGCTAGGCATCCACAATATAGGCTTTGCAAAGATGCCAAGATAATATTATACAATGGGGTGGGCAACATCATTATTTGTATTATTTCGGTCAAGTATGCATATCTTTGTATTGCCTAATGCCAATAATGGTGTAACCAATTGTGCCATTTGTATTTGTGCTTACATCTTAAATGTAAATGATGGATCATAATAAATGTGGGGGTGAGGTACCCTGGAAGAAGCTAGCCCTCATCCCATGCTTGCAGAGGTCGTAGTTTCGTCTTCGCTAGTTGCTCTCAGACAGTAGGCCTACAGCCAACTAATCGGAGGCTGACGATCTAAGAGGTGGGTTTTAGTTTATTCTGCAAAAGAAACAGCGATATGTGTGCACGCTCGATAACGTAGGCTACGTAAATTGCATTTTAAGACATTTAAGAAGCATTATCTGCAACAAATAAAGAGTCACTATTTATCCAACTGGACCTCGAAGCCGAATATGAGGATAAGTCCTTGACTATGGTCCAAAGAGCACGCTCTGCCCGGCACAACAGGTCAACAGGCTTTTGGCAAGCGTTTAATTATATTTTTTCCTGGTCACTCCTGTCCCTCGGGGGCCTTTAAGCGACAGCTTGATCGGTTGAAAATAAATCATTGATTCTGTAAATACAGCAAGGCAATTATTGGCTTGTTTAACTAATTTACGGAATGAACTTGTGCTCAATCCCAGTGAGTGCTCAACAGTTCAACATTGAAATATGGGTGAAATCTTGGCCTACTATGTGAACATGTCCAAGTCCTGATAAGCAAGTCTTCAATTGCACCGGCAACCAATAGCTTTATTATAGAATATGCTGCTTGCTCAGAAGTTGTTTAGGTTAAGGTCTGGCTGTGCGACCAAAAGCATACGGTGTGCCCACCTTATATTTGTAATGGGAAAATTATAAAAATAAAAAATATGTAAAAAAAATTATACTCGAATATCGTAGCAATTTACGCCATACAACATTTACCATGATCAATTACTGAATTATTTATTCACTTTGATGGCGGATGCCCCCCTCTCCCAATTAGGCTAATGGATCATTCCAACAGTTTAAATGCTCTGGGGACCAATTAGCGCTCAGCAGCAGGTAAGCGGCAGACATGGCAGGAGAGGTCGGCGCGAGCACGGGGGCTGAGTTACACGACCAACTCGCGCTCTTATCCACGGCTTCCGTGGAAGCTGCAGAAGAGCATGGCACCTCTCAAAGCGGTACTGGAAACTATACAGGGATTCTGGATTTAAGTGATGAAGTACTGCTGCTTATATTACGCAAACTAGATCCCACATCACTGCTGAGACTCGGGGCCACTTGTTGTACCTTGTTTCGAGTTGGTTCTTGTAACTCTCTGTGGTCTAAACATTTCCAGGTAAGTGCGTATTTTTTTTTGTTGTTGCCATAAATCCATGTCTGCCCTCTTTTCAAAAGTATGACAACAGTTAAACCAACAGTAGGCCTATATCTGCGTTTCAGGGCTCGTTTGGAGTCTCCCTCGCTGCTCCCGCTGCCCGCTCGCTTCCTGCCAAAGAATACTTCCGCCTGGTCTTCATGTGGAAGACTCTGTTTAAGAACCTGCACTGTAACCGCTTTCTCCAGGAGGTACTCTTTGCAAATGTACCCTATCCACCTCATCAGTACTGGACCCAGTGGCTGGTCCTTGAAGAATGCGTGCCCCTCCCCGTGGTCCGGCTCCCCATGGGAGACATCCAGGCGTTCTGGGGGATTGGCTGTGATGCTTTAAAGACCGTTGACGGTAGGCTTGACTGCCATCACTTATGAGCAGCTGTTGCTCATACAGACGCACCGGTGCGGTGGGGCTGCAGATGGAACACCGAACATCTTACAAGAAACATTTGCAGCAAGCAATGTTAACTTTAAATTTAGCTACATTAGTGGACGTTTAAGGACTGTCGGTCAAGTGATTCACTAAATCTTTTTTTCATTATTATGAACGGACTCTGCCCATAACTTCAATGTTTTAAATTGTTAAAGTAATGCATGCATGTTATCAGGAAATTGTCCTACTTCCATAACCTGGTTTTGTCCATAGAGCCAGACATTTTATGTGCATTTCATGTTTATAGTTCAGGCTTAAAATAATGGAAATGTTGCTTCACTTTAAGAGCTATTTTAGTGTCATTTGTTAACGCCATCAGTCAATGCACTCGGATAATATATTCAAGTTGATGGTGCCTGCTGTCACATAAGATACTTTAAATGTTGGACTGCTCCTGGCTCACTAATTTCTGACCAAGGCATCTCTTCCGTAACTAGTTAAGGGTGTCATTCTTGCCTGTCAGAGGTATGTGAAATTCTCTTCTTGATGGCAGGGGTGGGAATGTTTAGGTTAAAAAGCTTGTGCTCTTTATAACTCATCTTGCATGCAGCAAGTTGACTGGCTAGGCTCAGTTGCACAATATACAGACTTTACTATGAATGCTGTTTTCTCTTTATTTTTAACAGTTAAAGAAGAAGACGACAGCGACATGAAGTTTGAATGGTGTAAACTTCATGGTCTGGCCTGTGAAGCACATGGGGACATTTCCAAGGTCTTTCATCATGTCCTCAAACTGCAAAAAAACAAGGGTAGGTATCATGAACTGTTTTAAAGGGGTGAGTGATTAGCCATTACAAGTTGTTTAAAATCCTGCATGCTCCCTGTGTTTTAGTAAAAGCACAAGTGAGTGTCTACCTCACTCTATGACGGGTAGATGACATTTGCTACAGTCCACTTGGTAGACTGATCTGTCTAGGTGGACACTCCCACTTGTGGTGTCACTAAAACACAGAAGGCATACTTTCAAATGGCTTGTAAAAGCTAATCACTCCACACACCTGGTGGCATGATATAACTCCTTTTTTACTAGTCAAAAATTCCTTTCCAAGTTGCCAGGCGGGGTCAGGTCAACTGTAGCTGACTTGTGAAATGGTGCTACAGTGTGTTGATGCCCTACAACGGCTCCCTTTAGATCACGAGGACCTGGAGGCCATGTTTCACCAGTACACGGAGCACCGGTTCCAGTGGCACTTCAGCTACTGGCTCTTCAAACAGCCACCCCCCTTCAACCGCCAGCTGCACGCCATCTTCCTGCAGTGGCGCAAGCACAACAAGCGCAAGGTGTCCAAATGGGCTGCTCCAACGTGTGACGTAGAGTACCTGGCCTCCCTGCACCCAATCACGGCTGACTACTGGAAAGGAAGGTTGGCCCTCGGAGATGAGGCCGCTGGTGAGTTGGGCTGTCTTGGAGATGGTGCACATAAACATGTTCTCCAATCACTTAGTTTAGTTCTGTTTTACTTTATAGCTCAAACTGGGCAAATGAGTGGTGTTGCTTGTACGGTTTATGCCATTCTGCCCTAAACGCATTCCTAAGTTATGAAAGATAGGATGGCACAGGTAACTCTGAAAGGAAGAACATTAATCGGGTCACCTTGCTTCCCTAGAATTATCAGTAGTCAATGTCATGAATCTGTATTTCTTCAGATTCTGCCCTAGAGCATTTGGAGAGGAAGCAGTGAGTGTGCCTTCAATGGCAATATAACGCGTTCATCTTTTGGAATCATTGCATCGATTAGCACCATTTAGACAAATGCCTCTAAATCGCCATTGAAGTACTTGCTGTATAATTTCAAGTTCCATATTGATATTGTAAACCAGGACAGGGGGTTAAATGGTGTAATCAATGAGACCCCTATTGAGCTGATGCTGGTGACATCAAAGCCAAATGACTGCAGCCATTCTGGGAGCATTGACTTCTTTGGTAATTTAGTATTTGATCTAGAAACATTATTTGTTTAGACTGGGCTATGGTATATTTGCATTGTAGGATTTTACAGTAAAAGAGTCCTCTCCATATGCAGAATTGCCAACAAAATAAATGGTACATTCTGATCAAGCCCTATTGGCATTCTTCTTTCCAGGCATCCAGTTGATAGAGAATTATTTCTCAATGTGCAAATCGCTGGTGGCTTGGATTCTGGGGCGTGACTGGGGAAGGCTGAAGCGCAGAAAGGTAGAAATTGCATTTGTAAATGAAAAGCAGAATGTTCACATTTGTGGTGGGAATCACACTATAATTCTTGAATCAAAATCGATTCCTGACTACAACATCACGAACTGCAAGGAGATCATTTCAACCAGTAGTCACAGGCAACCCTATAAGTATCACTACATTGGTCAAAATATAAGAATTAAGAATGGCCATTTTAACGGTAACGCATAAACTGTCAGCTGATTGTTGTTTTTGTTAAGGAAAATGTACTCGTTTCTTGACATTGTTTAGACATGTCCCTTTCCCAACAATGTCAAGTGAGTGCCTGTGACAAGATGAGGGGAAAATGAATCTCTGACTTGCTCAATTGGAAGATACATTTCCATGTTGTGTAAAGATGAAATGGCCTTGACTCATTACCGAATTTGCATGTCCATTCTCTGTCCTCAGGTGTACGAGGACACCTTGGCCGGGGTGTATCTTGTGCTCCGTAGAGAGGCCTGGGAGGGCTCTGTGGACCACCAGAGATTCTGGGAGGTGGCAAAGTCCCAAATGAGCCGGGTTTGTACCCTGGAGGAAACAGCCGCAAACTACGTCAACTGGAAGATGATCGAGAACCTGCCTTACTACAAGTAAGCCTTGACTGTTCAAATTCATTGACCCATTTACTTGGCAGGCACAACATATAACTGAAAAGAACATAAATTATTTTAGATTAAATATTATTTTATTCTCTTCTCTTTAACTTGTGCAACCAACAATTAACTACATTTTATTTTTTAGACGTGCGTGTTTTTGGGTGGATTTGTTTGTGCTAATGTGTAATCTGATCTCTTCAGGCTCTACATGGTTTCAGGAAACGTAGTCTACTTGGGACATCTTCAAAACTTTCTCCAAAGGAAGCGGCTTGTTCACAGCTGGATCAATTTAGAAGACAACGCCTGGGTTCGAAACCTGCTCCCCGAGGACCTCTTTACCGTACTGGAGTATCACAGTAAGATCAGCCAAGGTGCGTATGCATCTTTTGAAGATGTTTGCATTAAGTGACCACTCGCTTCATGAGGCTAATTTAGGTTAATTTGACTTCAATGTAGTATTGGAGGAACACTTATTTGATCTAGTTCTAGTAGTCTAGGTATTGACTAATGCTTCTATCTTCATTGCAGATAGCCTTCATGGAGATGGTAACCTGGCTCAGTTGAGCAGGCTTGTCTGGCTGTATCTAAACTCGGGACAGCTTCTCTACTTTGAGGCAATTAAGGGGCTGGTACTGCAGTACGCTCAAGGCTGTCTGTCCTACTTCAATGAACTATGTCCATTAGAAAGAATGAACAACCTCATTGTTCCCTAGCCACACAGGTGGCCGTAAAGAACAATAATATTGAGCCAAGTTCGAGGTTTCCCACTGGGTGCTGGACCTTGCACCAGAACATGGTAAACATGTTGTTTACCACCCCCATAACTCAATGTGCAGGAAATATCCCAGAAGTCTATCATTGTATTTTAGACGGTTGCTTAGACAATGCTTGCATGTAACAAATATTTTTAGATCAGCTTTTTTAAACATTTTTCAACTTTTTAAAATCATGATGCATATCTATTCAGAAAGTGGCAATTAAGGTTTTTTCCTTAATCAGTTTATGATATCAAGCTTTTTTATGATGGCAGTGATTTTATGATTGTGTAATCAAAATGAAATACTTGTTAGCTAAAAAGAAGGTTCTTCAGAACCCTTGATGCTGCTTTCTGCGTGCACTTTCACATGAGCTATTTTTCATAGCTTTCATGTCACTTTTACAGAGGTTATTCAATATCAAATGTAAACCCTCTAATGCTGCTGTTTTGCTTTGTCAAATAAAGCACATTTTCTTGAACGCAACCATCTTGCTGAGGTCTCATTTTTGCATCATGTAGACTATCATGTTGTACTTAGGTTACTGATCCAGCAATTGTCTTAAAATATATTTCATAAATGAAAAGGGGCCCAAACTGAATAGGCTGGGATCACTAGGATACTGCTAGGCTATTGTATAGCTAGGCTATTGTATAGCTTGGCTACTAACCTTTACTAAAACTGCATACTAAAGTGCTGGTGAGAGTGTAGACGTAGTTGGTAGCATGGAGGGCAATGCTTTCATAAATATTAATATTGGATAAATATTATGCCAAAGTTTGTTTTCCACACATGGGAAACTTAAGATGCAATAGTTAGCTTTTCTAACAATATATGGAAAAACCCGGTTGTTCACACACTACCTATGCTCATTCACTGTCTGCAGGAGGTGGGCATATCATTATCCAAGTCTACCATGAAGAGAAGACTTTACAAGAGCAAATGGAGAGTTCACCAAGGTGCAAACTATTCATAGTCCTCAAGAATAGGCTGAATTTAACTGCCAGACATCTAAAAAAAGCTAACTCGGTTCTGGAATAGCGTTCTCTGGACCGATGACCTAAGATCAACCTGTACCAGAATGGTGGGATGAAATGTATGGAACAGCTAATGATCCGAGGTATGCTACCACATCTGTAGAACAAGGAGGCGGTATGATGGCATGCCTGGCACTGGGTCACTTATTGATGTGACAAGACGGTAGCGGACGGATTGATACTGATGTTTTTATGCTTCACAGTACAGATGGACAATGACCCAAAACAAACTGAAAAGCAACCAATGTTTTCTTTAGGGCAAAGTAGTGGAATATTCTTCAATGGCAGTCAATCTCCTGATCTTAACTTGATCAAGCATGCTTTTCACTTGCTGAAGACTAAGTAAAAGGCCGAAAGACCCACAAACAACCTGAAGACGGCTGCAGTAAAGGCCTGGCAAAGCATCACAAAGGAGGATACCCAGCATTTGGTGATGTCCATGGGTTCCAGACTTTAGGTACGTTGCCTGAAAAGTATTCTAGACCGTTTTAAAAATGAACATTTTATCTTAATTTGTCAAGTTAAATGAGCCCCTGAAAGTAGGGGACTGTAAATAAAAATGTTTGATATTTCTAAACCTTTCGTACAATATTTTTGTTCAAGCCCTTGAATTAAAGCTGAAACTCTGCACTTCAATTACATCTTGATATTTTTCATTTCAAATCCTTTGGTGTACAGAACCAAAAAATGGTGTCACTGTCCAAATATTTTCAGACCTAACTATATTCATATTGGATAATCTTTCAATCTCTACAATTGCAGATATCTATGTTCTCAAAGAACAATTTTAAAATACAAATGTCAATACGCTACTTACACCTTTACTATAGTTATTCTGAGTCAAGCTATTAGAACTTTTATTTAATGGATCAGAGTAATCCTAATTCCCCCTCATTGGTTCAAAAATAAATAACTAACTCAATAAGACTTGAATTCACTCTTACAAATGTCAAGAGGAGGGCTGTATTCAACTGATCGATATTATGAGTATGTGAGGAAGTGGCACGGAGTTTTATTAGATTTCATCCATCAAATTATTAAAATGCAGCCTTTTATTTATCATCGTACTCCCACCCCGAAACAGAAGAGGGCGGTAATGCCCCCATGACGCCGAGACGCACACTCAGAGGGCAGTAGGAAGAACAAGAAGGGACCGATCAAGGAAGCTGCAACTGTGTCAGTTCCTCCCAGCCAGGCCTTACCTAGATCTTAACTCGAGCCCGTCAAATCCAGACTGACACTTCATGTTATATTACGAAATACACAACTCCATTTTTTTTTGTATCTCGTCAGGAAGTAGCTGTCGTTCGGATAAGCGAGCTGTCTGAGCGGACGTCTTAGTCACACTAGGCTGTTCCTGTGAACGGAAATGTCCGCTTCCCCCGGCTGCGGCTCTCCATCGGCCCAGAGCACTGCCCTGATCGGCCCGAGCCCCGGCATGTCCATGTTCCGGTGGCTGGAGGTGTTGGAGAAGGAGTTCGACAAGGCGTTCGTGGACGTGGACCTACTGCTGGGCGAGATCGACCCCGACCAGTCCGACATCACCTATGAAGGTCGGCAGAAGATGACGAGCCTGAGCTCGTGTTTTGCTCAGCTCTGTCACAAAGCCCAGACCATTTTCCAACTCAACCACAAGCTAGAGGTATGTTTGCCTGTATTCATGTATTTATTGACGTGACGTTTCGATTTGCATGTCCAGCAAAGTTTATCACCAGCTCTGACCTACCTTAACACATAACGTTCACTGTCTAGGTGTCCAAAATGCAGGGAAATAAATTCAACAGGCTAACTTGAAGTATCAATATCAACCAGCAAACATATTCGAACCATCTCCACAGGCAAATGTTGGCCATCACATAATTGTATTATTTCATGATAAATGAGATATGCTTAATAACTCAGTATATATGTGTGTCCGGCTTCATTGCCCAGCTGAGTAGGAAATCCCAGAGACACACTTGCTTGTTTACCAGGCCTGTTTTTCAGGCTGAACTACTTGAGAGCTTGGTTGGATCATATTATCAGCCCTGAAAACGGACTCTTAGAAAATCTCAGTTGGAGTGTCATTAGATCTCAGTGTCTCCACCTGATAGGGTGGATCATAGCACATTGATTGAAAGGCTAGACAATTTGGTAGAGCTATCTGGTACAGCACTAAATTGGTTCAAGTCCCACCTTAAAAACACACACTGTCAATTGGTAACTGTATACCTCAATTGGTTACTGTATACCTCAATTGGTTACTGTATGCATGAAGAACAAAAATATCTGGGATTACCAAGGATTAATTCTTGGGTCGTTAAACCTTTTTTATATAATCCTACTTTTACAATTTTTGAAACACAACAATACATCCCGCCACAACTATACAGATTATACTTAAATTAAATTACTCATTCAATCCGATGGCTTTGGTCTGATCGATTCACAACATTAACTATATAGAAAGTTTTAAGGTGGATAACTAGTGTACCTTCCAGCTCCATGACTGCCAGCCTAGCACTGTTGGATTCCCTCAAAGCTAAGCAGGGCTGGCCTGGTCCATCCTTTGATGGGAGACCATCTGGTGTAAGGAGGGCCATTGGGGGTGTCCATTCCTCTGGCTAATGTAATATCTAGAGCCTCAGAATGAATGGAGAAGGTGACTCTGCCCTTTGCGAGAGTGCCCTCTTTTGGCTGAGATGATAAACAGAGGTCCTGTTCATCAGGTCCTCCTCTGTGTCGCTATGGATCCCATCGTAATAGTGGCTATCCCTAGTGGCTCCAACGAAGGAGCTTGTCAATGTTTTTTTATCTGTGTTTGAAACTGATGCAGATCAAACTTTCTTCCTCCCTGTAAGAGGATTTGCTACTGTGTGGTGTTTACATTTCATGGTGTTTTATTGTATGGTTTATTGTGTTTGGCTGTATGCAGCTGCTGTTTTGACCAGATGTCTCTTGTAAAAGATGTTTAATCAGACTAACCCGGTTAAATAAACATCATATAATAATTTTGAACAAAATGTTTATAACCATGAAACAATGTAGCAGGGAAGTTGGACAAATGCATGATTTCAAAGGTCTACTAGAATAGCTATATGGTAACAACGTACAAACTTAAACTGTGTAATCCACCTTAGGCGTTTTTACTTTATATAAAGGAAAAGATTGATAGTTTTGTTTTGGGTTGCTGAAATGATGCATGCTTGTTTCAAACAAATGCCGTCATTTAAATATGGAGGAATTTCCATGTAAAAGATATATATTCTTAGATACTGTTATACATATTTACATAGCTCT
>JAOPUD010000098.1:12264213-12276540 GCA_027122715.1 Trisopterus minutus
CACACACACACACACACACACACACACACACACACACACACACACACACACACACACACACACACACACACAAATGCAGCAGCGTAGTGTAATATTCTGTGTAGACTAAATATAGCAGGGAGAGAATATCAATGTATTGATTTTCTCGTTAGTATTCAGTGTTAGGCTATGCCGAAATGTAAAATGATAACCAATCATTTTCATGAAGCATTTTTTTATATGCTTCTATGTAACGTAATTATGGAAGAGGGGCTTTCGAGACTTGCTGTGTCGTGTGGTCCTGCCACATGGGGAATAAGCCTGTAGGCCCATCTGAAATGTAATGGAATCTCAATCAATACCAGTAATGAGTGGCTAGATTGGCTTCTTGATAAGCCAATCCCTTCATAGCGGAAGAAGGAGGGGAGAGAAAAATACGCGCACCCCCTCCAAAACGATTGTGCTGATGTGTTACCTGTGTGTGGCGCTGGTACATACAAAGTGTTGGCCGATAGTAAAAAAAAAAAAAAGCATGAAAGTGTTCGTATGGGTGCGATTATCTTTAGAGCATACACCGATTCTACACACATCTCTAGGGTACTGAGGTGTCTTTTTCTTTCTTTCGGCGACAGTGTGAGTGTGGGTGAGTGTGGGTATGTGCGATCAGAGCGACCGGCTGCTAATCATTGGAGACTGGTTCGTTTTTCATCCATCAGGCGCTCCGCGGCAGCCTAATTAGCCCAGTGGCTCGACCCTGAAGACCCCCAGCACCCCCTCCGACCGTCCCTCATGGTTACGCCGTGACACCACATCCGGCGGCGACCTCCATCTCGCCTCTCAGATCTCTGCGGTCGGCCCGCCAACCTACCGACCTTCGACGACTTTTTTTCCTTCATACTGTTTCTTCATCTTTTGACTAGAAGTACAAAGTCCTCTGACTTTTAAGTTAATTTAGAGGTAGAAAGCGGAAGACTCGTCGGAAGCTTTTGTCTAACGCCTCCGGCCTTGATCTGTGTTAAATATAGTGGACGTCGCTGTGATGCGCGGCTAGGATCCAGAGCAGGGCTCGTAGCAGATCCTAATAGCTGCAGTGCTCACACGTAGCGCCGGTCTGAGCACGCTCATCGGCAACACGACCCACTTATGTTCCATTTAAGACGCGCGGCTTTGAACATGTGGAGGTTATGTTGAAGTTGCACCGCGATATTATACTAGCGCAATCAAAGAACACGCAGAGAAAAGACACAAACGCACTCTTCTGGATGAAGGATCGGTAGAATACTCAAACAATAAAAACAACCTTGGTCAGAGCCTAGAAATACCCTGCGGAGAACCCTGATATATATTTATAAACGGCCAATTATCCTCTTTTGCTTTTGCTCCATGGACCAGGTCGGGACTAAGACAGCCAAGCCCCCCTCCGGCCCTTCATGGGAAAGGTGATATTGTGTAAAACCAGCTAGCAGAAAACACTATTACCGGGAAAATATCAAAGGAGAGATTTCCAGAAGGAAGCACTTGTGAGACACGCTTAATTGGGGCTGCCGCTTACGATGGCATGGGTGGCCCGGCTGCATGGAGGCCACGGGATTCCTCCATAGGATTTGCATTGATTTCAACTCACAGAGTAGACTTTGAATATTTGTTAAAGGGTAATTGTAGCCAATTGTAGAAACCAACCCGCCCGGCCACTGCCTGCACAGGACGGCATGTGGATAGTTCCATTCTGAGTGCGCTTTAAGGCCTGAGTCAATATTGCACACAGCATATAATATTGTAATTACTTTGCCAGGTGTGATTTCCCCAATACCAGCAATAAGTCAATTGTCCCTTATAGAGCATCTCTTGCAGGTGTGAAGGTGTGTGTGTGTCTTTGCATATTGACACACTTATCTTATCACACTTATATCTCCAATGAGTATGCCAGGTATTATATTACACTCTTTTCAGGGCTATAATATTAGCTGTAAGCTACTAGGCACGAGGCCTTTTGACTCGATCTTACCCATGGCATTAGGGCCACATAGTGACCAGAGCAAGACATATGGTTTCAATCACTTTTACACCTGATAGTTTGGCACATTTGCTAACATGCTAAACATATATGATATTAATTCCAACCACTCTCTAACCCCGCCCCCCCAAACAGTATTTTATTTTACTCGTGTGGTTTTCTTTTGGAGTTGGAAAACGTGGTTTTGTGCACTCACAGTGCACACGGGTTATCCGGTTTTGTGTGGTTGTAATGTCCGGGACTGTGAGCCAGTGCCGGGGGGCATTTGCATGTGTTTGGGATAAAAAGCCTTCACACATGCACTGGAACAGGCTTGCTACAATGTTCCCTGTGGTGAGAGGGTCACACTGCTGCTTCAGAAATAAGGCTCTAAAAGTTGGAAGGCATTTTATATATACTGTGTGTGTGTATATATATATATATATTATTATTCATCAAAGTCTTCTCTAACACATGCGTGTCCGTACATGTGTGCTTGTCACGCAGCGATAAATTATTGATAGATCAAAGGATGAGTAAAACGACTCTTCTTCACATAGCCGAGGCGAGGCCCTGTTCAATATTGCATTAGTTCTCAGATCCTGGGAATACTGTTGGAGAATGTCTTTAATGATTGTATTCACGTTATTCCTGTGTTTCCTCTTTGATGTTGTTTAAAAGCCTATTTTACCCCCAATTACTACAGGATCTCCCCCACTGCGCAGTACACACACACCTCTTCATTATCGGTTTGTTTTGTTATTCTATCTAATGCCATGCAGTCACTTTGATGAGTGCTTCACAGGGAGAGCTCATTATGAGCACCCTTACCGGTATCATCACTGCACTGAGCCAGGGTGCTGACACCATGATGTCAGAGAGTCCACAAGAGGAGGGCTCGACAAGATCAGTAATATTAACCTTTGAAGACAACTTACAATCACATCGTCCCTCTACTGCACCAGGATAGGCATAGTGATCTGGATGACATGGTGACAGGATGACTAGATGAACAGGATGACATGGTGAACAGGATGACATGGTGAACAGGATGACATGGTGAACAGGATGACCAGATTGAACATGATGACATGGTGAAAGGATGACCCGATGAACAGGATGACCAGATTGAACATGATGGCATGGTGAACATGACATGGTGAACATGTCAAACATGCACACTTATTGTATGTTGTATGTCCTGGCACTTAAAAATAGTACTCAGCAATTTGTTTATATGAACATCTTTACTGTACCAACAGCGATATATTGTTGTATCTCTTTCTTCTGACCAATGTACTCATTGTAAGTCACTTTGGATAAAAGTGTCTACTAAATGCCCTAAACGTAAATGTAAATGTAAAAGAGGACCTGGAGCCACGTCCAGCTTCCTGTCCAGCTGCCTTTGACCGTTTGCTCCTTTATTCATCTCGACGGTCTTTTAAATACTATACAAGCATTGTTCCCCCAATTCTACCAAATGAATGTGACTGGGGTCAGGGCCTATAACCCCATCATCTCCTTGCTCCCACGATCAAGTCCTCATCATAATCCATCAAACCCCTTCAGTCCCCAAGGGGGCTGAGAGCGATCGATGGACAGCACGCCTCCAGGCTGAAGTGATGAGGTGGCTCTGTCTCCCCTGTGACAGCCAGAGGAAGGCTGGTAATGCCACTGATGTCCTTGTTAATGATGTTGTGGTGCCTTGGATTCAAATTCAGGTCACCAAGGACCTTAATCCTAGACGATATGTATATGCTTGTTCACTAAAACTGTATAAAAACTGATATGATTAATCATTCCTTTCTGAAATCCGGACGGAAGGATATTGCACAGCAAATGTATTTTGATGGTTTTGGATGTTATTGCGATAAAGATTCATCCATATACCTCTTTTTGGATTGTAGCACAGCAAGGGGAGTCCCCTGGATCAAAAGCGATAATGTTTTCCTTCATCAAAGCTGTTACGAATTGACTATATTACATTTCGGGAGAACTGAGGGATTTAAAGATTACATTCTGCCATGGATTTATACAGACTCAACCAAATAGCCAGAGAACACTTAACAATTCAAGCTAAACTTTTGACAAAGATTGGTCTTTTTTAAAGAGAAATATCTACCTCTAACGATGGTTCAGATAACCTTGGATTCCTTATTGTCTTAATATAACGTAAGGCAGCACAACAAAGGAAGCATCTTGCAAGGCCAGAGAACTAAGGTGGTAAATGCAGGAAATTTATGTTTCTTAAGTTGTCTTTAAAAGGTTGCCCTGGGCAAGATTTAAGAGCCCTAATTTGCGTGAGCTATGAAAGAGTGAAATGCGCTGCTAGAATATCTTTCACAAGTTGACAGCTCCTGCTTCTGTCTGAGCCGAGTCTTGCCCACTGCTCCTTCAATCTTAGCTCACCATCAGAAACAGGTGAGCTTGATGGATTGAGAGTACCTACAGCCCATATAGATATATAGTTATTTATAGTAAGGCACATGGAGGAGACCACAATGAATCTAAAGGAAGAATTAGAGAAATCGAAATGGCTGCATGAAGCTATATAAAGGGAGTACAGGGGGAAGGCAGATACGTGATTTGGAGTATAACCTTGGAAACAAGAGAGATCTTCCTTCCAGACAGACCCCCTCCCTACAGCTAGATAAACAAAGGACCAAAAAAACGCTGTGTTGTAGCCGCCCTTGTCAAAAACTAAAAATGTCAAAAAGATTTCTCAGCTCCCAGTTGACAACGCTCATTATTTTCAGGGTTGTGTTTTTGAGGGGATTTGTGTGTTAGAAAGTGTTTACTAGTTAATCTGTAGTTACACAAATCAAACAATTTCTCTGTTCTCTGAATCTGGATGTGAATTGGGCTGGATTGTCTTGAGTACCCAGAGATGTTGCTTCGCAGTGTCAATAGCTCTAACCACAAGGCTGACCAATTGCAAATTAGGACTTGTCCAACCGTCCTGTCTCCACAAAAAAACAGCCAACCGTTTGAGCAAAGTCCTTTTACAATTTCCTTCAGCGCCTTCTGCAATTACATTTGTACACTCTGAAACTTGACCAACCGACTAAAGCTAAATATAATTTGAATTCTGATTCGGACCAAACTGAACGAGTAGCCGTTCTCTTTTGCTAGTCTGAATCAGGTTGTGAAAGCACCTTAACACATAACACACAATCTCTCCACCACGTTCTAACTTCTGACATTATTGTGAGTTGTTTTGGATGTGTACAACACTATAACCTAGGCCATGGTAGATTTGTATTTTGGTCTAACTACAAGCATAATAGGATTTGGCCAATATCCATTGCTGTGTGCAATAATACTTGAAGGATTATGTGGATAATGTAACCATTATTGATTACGATCAAGAGGATTTCAGTAATGATTCACTATAATGATACTGTAAACGGGCTAGCCTCTCCTCCGCCGCGGGGCTTGTACAGTGGCAGTCAGTATAACCTTATGGTGGTCGGTAATACTAGCCTCTAGATTTACAGTAATCAACTTTCCCCTTGGAACATTACTCTCACTCCTGCCATTCTTCGACTGGCAGGGTCGTCTCTGTCCACCTCCCCTGGGCCGCAGTGACGAAGAGCTGACCAGATTGATTCCTCTCCAGGGGGTGGCTTGGCCGGACATGACCTTCTGCTGGGGTTGTCTGGCCGGTGGTCCGCCAGCAGCGAATCATCTGATGTTGTCTAGATGGATTGCTCATATAGCAATGTCTCAGAGCTGTCTATGTAGGCGTCTATGTTAAACCTTTCTGGGAACAGGTGATTTGAGGAAGTCATCGTCAGATGTGCGTGGGAATGCTGTGGAAGCACCCGTAGTTCGTAGTGTACTCAGCTCCCAAACAAACAGTACCCAGGTTTCTATCAGAAGAACCAATGGGACGTCGATGTGACTCTGCTGTCCACTGTTTAATCTTCGTCTTATACAGCAGAGAACGGTTGTTGTTGTTGTCGGGAAACTTGTAGCTTAAGCAATAGCTGTTGTTGTTTTTTAAACCAATATCCCATCAATATTTGATCAGCTTATGCCTCATTGATGAAGGTGTCTGACTCAGTCATGTTTGAACACCTTTTCAAACTAACAACCCAAAGATAACAACTGATTTACCTAGTGGTGATGGTGAAAGACACTTTGAGAGTCAAAGTTACCCGTGGCTCAGTTTGCCTTACCATTGGTATTCAGAGCGCCAGGCGTTCCCCTTCCCAAGGTCGTGGCGGCGCCGCTACAGGCCATTAAGCCCACGTTAAACAACTTTTTTTTTTTTTTTTTATCCATTCAACCTACCGCCTGAATTAAGATGCAGAGTCGGTTTGGTGTGGAGCGATGAATACCTGCATCACACACTATATCATTGCACAATGCACATCCTGCTGGATAACTTCTCTCTGCGGTCATTCTCAGGAATGTTAAGAAGGGGTAAGTCTCTGTGGTGGATCCCCTGACTTAAAAGGGTGATCTTGATGCAGGCAGGTGTGTTGCTACCTGCACCTACCTCCTACTTATTTATTAATTCTCATTGCTCTTGTTGATCAGATTTGCCTGCTGCCTGTGTATTGTTTAGCCAAGGTCCAGGTTCATCGACAATGTAACTCAGGGTTACTTCCCATTTATGCACAACAATTGCATGCGTCCAGTCTTGTCGCCTGGCTAACCAAGCTCATACTAGCATTAGGTGCCCAATATGTCGGCGACCAGTCCTCGACAGAACGGGAAACACCGCCATCCTCTACCACCATCTCAAAAGGCACCTCCCCGCAGAGCTCTCAGAAAGCGTCAGGTTGCGCTATCATGCTAGCGTCCGCTTCCCCGCATAGTAGCCAACAACCCAGCGCTACTGCTATGAATACCTGGTTAAAAGAAGAAGAGGTAATCCAGCTGGTTTAGAACCAGCACACTCAATGTTAGTCGGTTATTCTGGATGTTGCACCTCTGCTTCTAAATGTGCTGGTACTGCACTATTGCCTCACAGGAAAGTCATGCGTCCAAACCCCTTTTTTTGGTGTGTTCTCCCCGTGTTCACTTGGATTCCCTCCAGGTACTCCAGTCTCCCTCCCGCACCAGGACACAAACCTGTTTCATAGTCCTGCCATCGCCTAGGGCCTTCAGTTGCTCCCTGCAGACACCGGAGAGATAAGGGCCATGGACACGGTCGCGTGTGTCTGGTGCTCCGGCATAATCAAATGGAACGGGTTACATCTGTGTTTACCCTCCCATAACATTACAGAGAACATTTCCGTCTTTAATGGACGAGAGCTTGAAGTAAAAGCGACTGGGGACCAAGAAATACATTTGTGGGACTTGACCGAGACGGCCCTGCCACCCGCTCTAAGAGGAGTCTGCAGGATTCTCATGAGCGTCTTTTTTCGCGTGCATGGAGAGAGGAAGACCTAGCCGTTGTGAGGCCGGGCTGGTGTGAGTACGTGGCTGAGAGCCATCCTGTCCTGTTGGGCTCCAGTGAACTGTGTCATTAGCAACACCGAGATAACAGAGGAGCAGACAAGCTCTCAGGGAAAACCATTACTCTTAACAGAGCCCATGTCCTGGTGTGTGTGTGTGTGTTTTATGTGTGTGTCTGTGGGTCCCTTCTAGGGGTGTCCTCGACCAGTACTTTGCATGGTCAAATCAGATTTGTCGGGCCAGTCCCATCTTTGGCTTATCATCGAATCGTATGCAATAAATCTTTGCACTCATGTGGGTCAATTATGCCTATTTCCTTGTGACTTTGACGTTGTTTAATCAACAGGCTTATCCGGGTCCAGCCCTGGTGGCTGTAGGTGAGGCACCTCCACTGAATGAGGAGGCTTGGAGCCACTAATTCACTTTTCACCATATGACAACAATGTGCGGGTCCGTTCATGTCATCTGCATTCGATTTGACAGAAAACATGGCTGCTATTAGACTTACTGTCTACACAATAATATAGACTAATATAATATAATGTTAATAATAAAAAGCATCTATCATAATACAAACCTGCATCACTAAATAGATGGTAGAAGCTTTGGACAGATGAACAATTTCAAGTACATATGAATCAGGGTATTGAACCAATGCAGCATCATAACATTTTGCACAACATTTAAATTGCACTGACGGATGGAGAGAATCATTTTCCCTGGCGTGTGTGGTACGGTATGACAGCTGCTGTTGACACAGTTTGCATTTTTTGCATCTTTTTTTGGCTCCTCTTTAATTGTTTCGAAATGCTGCTAAACTTTAGAAGTTTTTTTCCTGATATTGTGTAACCTAACTTGAATGTGCTCTACTTTGAGTGTTTTTTGTTGGATAGTGCCACTTACACAAAGGGGGTTATCAAACAAACCACAGGGACACTTTAAAACATAACATAGCAAATTGCTTTGATACGTATTCGTTGTTGTTTCTATTTATTTTGACAAATGTATGTTGTAATTCGCTTTGGATAAAACCGTTTGCTAAATGCCCTCTATGTAAATGTAAATGTAGCACCCCCATCTTCCTAATGGAATGTCCCGCTGTAAAACACGCTCAATTCTCTCAGCACTGCGATTAGACTATTCAGGACGAAGTCGGCTAAATGTATTTCTATCAAAGGTTTCCGAATGCATCATTATTTTTCATCCAGCAAGATAGATTGAATTGAATCGTTTAAGCATAAATGCGAGGGAATTCATTCTCAGCTTGTCAAAATGTATTAAAACAGCAGTACCTGTCAGATACGTGTCTTGTCAAGGATGAAAAAAATTCACAGGGGCATGTGAAAACTTTGAATAAATGCGTTAAGGAGAGAGAGAAAGACTGAGAGAGAGACAGAGACAGAATGTCGTTGATCTTCATAATAGAACTGTACTCAACTTCAGCCATCATTTTGTCCATTGTTACATATAAATAGAAAATGTGGTCATTTATTTCTCTTAGTACCTGCTTTTCATTGTGTCAGTGAGTCTGTGTGTGTGTGTTTATGCTCATGTATAATCAATTAATTCAATCTGTATGTGTGGGTCTGTGCGGTCTATAATACATGCATTCAGGTGTAATTGCGCCAATCACTAGTTGCATGTGTATGTTTACATTACGAGACACATCACCTTTGCCCAAAAGACGAATAACATCCTCCCCCTCCATCAGTGAAGAGATGTGAGTCGACTAGAGACGATATTATACGTTAGCCTCCTCTCTTCTCCCTTTATTGTGCAAACCTGATGGCAGCACATGTTGTGTGGGCTCAGTGTGCCTGGGAGCTAATGAAGCCATGGCTATATCAGGCCTCGGTCACCGTGACGTCCTCTTCCCTAATATAGCTTGCAGTAAAAAGGCCATCGCTTCACTATTAGTGCCATGTTTCTAATGAAAGGCTCTGGCCCGTAGTACGTGAGTGTGCACATAGTGAAATATACACAGGCATGGAAAGAGAGATCGCCTGGAAAGAGTTTTGCATGCGCAGAATAATACCTTGATGGACAGCACTGGACCTCTGCAGTAAGGTTGCAAACACATTAAAATTTGCTCAATAAGGACATGAAAATGAATATGAAATGCGAGACGTTGACGAGAAAAGCAAAACATACTGTATAAACCATTAAACACACTGTCTACAAACTCCACCATTGCATATCTTTTCAAGTCAATCCATCCTTGTGTGTTTCCATAATCTGTCGGCGGGAAAAGGTCACCCGCGGGAATCTTTTTTATAAGATTAAGACATCAATCACACACACACACACAATCTATTTCCCTGAGCACGCCCTCCAAGAATAACACGGCCCGTCCCCTGTTGGTCGCCCACAGCAGGAGCCCGCCCGTCTCCTGCAGATCCCTTCCTCCGGTCCTGCTGCTCTGCGGTACGTTCTGTCTGGCCGCGGTGAGGCCTGTTAGAGGGTAGTGAGTGCTGCTGTGTGTGCCTGTCCTACTGCAGGGCTACACACTTACGGCAAAGACGATAACTGCGATTTATGTTGCTTGATATTGGGGTTGCGATTATTCATTGCAGTTTACATATTATCCATTCAATCTTCTGTTAGGGCCTACTGTGTATGTGCAAAAGAATAATGGTAGGTTTAGTGATTGCTGGTTTTGTAATTCAAATTCAATATAACGGGTGTAAACAATCACATTTGTTTGTCTTTATATTTTTTGTACTTTTTATTACGACCTTTCACTATTAGCTAATAGCAAAGGTCAGAATCCAAATTTTGAATAATTTACAATTAATTGTGCTGCACTATCCTATTGTGCCGTGAAAGGCCATCGATAGTACCACTTAAATTACAACAGAGAAGATGGCTAATGCCTCTATTAACAAGTCGTCTTCCTGGGGGGGAAATCTGACACTGAGGTCAGATCTCCCAGCCAGTAGATTAGCTTTTTATTATCAGCCTATTATATTAGCCTCTTAACATCTTTTAGAAGAGCTTTAGTTTCTTTGTTATGGAACAAGATTTAGGTTAGATTGAGCATAGCTTATACTTTCATATCACATTGCATATTTTAAATTATGATCATAGCGCACGTACGGTTAGCTTGTCCTTAACATTCCTGATCGCTTCGATTCATGATTGATCAAATAAGAACCGTCATCATCAGCTGTCGAACTTAAATTTTTTTTTGAATGTGTCCTTTTTTTTCCTCACTTCACACAATCTCTTGACTTTCTTAGCAAGTGTTCCATGACGGGATCAAGGTGCCTCTTAAAGCACTTAGGGAACACGCCGCAATCAGTGAGGCGGCGCAAAACTTGATTGTGTCGGATCGTTGAAAGTAAAAACCAGTTAGAAAGACCAGAAATAGCTTTAAAGTGAGATGACAAAGTGGCTCTCTGAGACGAAAGATAGAACAATATGTATAAACAAGTTCTCCATGCACTTGCATTCTTGAATAAAGGTATCCTGGAGTAAGCAAACTATTCAGTTGAACGTATGCTTGGTCTTAACAACTTTGCAAGCAAACAACATGTTATGGTTGCAAGGTACTGGCAATAAATCGTACAATTTTAATGTCTAACTGTCTTGGAAATCCGCCCGATCCTTTTTATCTTCTCTGGCAGCTCCTCTGAGCTGGCAAAAACAGCAAATCCTTAAGCTGTATGCTTTTATCAAAGTTGTTAAACAAACATCAGCTGAAACCCTGTTGTAATGGACCGTTTTATTGTTATATTTATTGCAAAGGGGTTTTAAATGTGCTCGGATTATCCATGCTCATGTATTTCACCGTACTCCACCGCTGCTGTGAGCATCTCCACTATTTGTACCTCGACTCCTGCTGCATACGACACTGCTACTTCTGTTGCACCAACTATGCACTATGCATGCTACTAACTGCAGTGTGTAGCAATCTGCTTACCAGATTATCCGCTTCGCTTATGTACATCCAGTTGCATGTAGCGTGCGTT
This sequence comes from Trisopterus minutus, assembly GCA_027122715.1. Lineage (NCBI taxonomy): Eukaryota > Metazoa > Chordata > Actinopteri > Gadiformes > Gadidae > Trisopterus > Trisopterus minutus. The sequence goes on from JAOPUD010000098.1 coordinate 12,275,566, forward strand.
TCACAACAGTAACTACGGCTGCCACAGGTCAGCGGATCTCAGCGTTTGCCACTTTGGTGTCCTGATGTTCCTACAAAGAGACGATAGGAGCGCCGGGTTGACGCTGAATTCTGCGTGCAGATGGCTTTACACCCATGTGCTTACGAGCAGGTCATGTTTGCTTCCTTTCCCGGACAAATTCCCTTGTCCCCTGGGGCTGTGTCAGACAGACACCAACAACATCCCCTCAGGGCCACCGCTGACATTCTCCTTCTCCGTGGGGAGCCCACGCTACAGCAGAGAGAGAGAGAGACAGATTGCCTCGTTGTTGTCCTCAATAGAAACATCCCCTTTTTTTTGTGTATCGTGTGTGCTATTCTTCAAATAGATGTCTGTTGTCTCTGTTCCCTTAGACTGCGACGTACAAAAACTGCAACTGACTGAGATCCGCTCTGAAAATACATGGATTTTACTTACACAAAATGAAGTCACCTCTGGCAAATGTCTAACCCACGTGGGCCAGTAACATATTTACAACTTTGAAGTGAACTTTGAAACAGGGGAAATATATCACTAAGCGGTCGGGGGCAGCAGATGTTCTTTAAACTAGCTTGCTCATGGGGACCCCCTTGCTAGTACACAGGAACCATACCGAACACGAAGGGTTGTGGTGCTTCTGGGTTTTCTGCCAATCACAGACGCACGAGCCACTGTGCGTCATGGCGGGATAATCAACCCGTCAGAACCATCTCTTGAGCCCGCCGCCTGGCATGCTAACGCCACGCAGAACAGGCTAATTGTGTGGTGATAACACTGCGATCACTGCCCTGTGGGTGATTAAATACAATACGATGAAGTCTGCTCCCAACTCATTGCCAACACTGAAGACACACACACACAAACACACACACACACACTTTGTGATGGTGTGTGTGTGTGTGTGTGTGTGTGTGTGTGTGTGTGTGTGTGTGTGTGTGTGTGTGTGTGTGTGTGTGT
>JAOPUD010000098.1:12644256-12663177 GCA_027122715.1 Trisopterus minutus
GGCTGTGCGTTGTGGACGGGTGGCTAAGCAAGCGGCGACATCATTTGTTCCAGCAGTCGGAGTAAATCAGAGGGACATGGGGGGGGGGAGGGGGGGGGGCCTCGCCTTGACCTTCAGAGGAGGAGTGGAGCAGGGCTGAGCCAGAGCATCGAGGAGACACAGAGTCCGCTGCCCAGACAACAGCTACACCGTGATGTTGTTGTTGAACCGTGTGGGGGGGGGGGAGGGGAATCTCTGAGTACGAGAAGTCTGCTACATCCGGCTCTCACGCCTTTCCAGAGCGCTTGGTTTCTCTCCGCCGCGGAGCCTAGCATGGAGCGCCTAGACTGACCCGGGTGCCGGGGGGGTTTGGACATCGTCGCCCCGTTGCCCCTTGCTCCTGCGGAACGCGACGTGTCCGTCTCTTCTAGCACTTGACGACTTGTCACCAGCGGCGCTGGCGGGAATGGATTCCAGGGGGCGGTTGATGAAGACTCAGAAACAGAAGCATGACAGACGCTGAAAGCTACCGGTTTATTCCCCATTGATTTTATTTATGACCCAACGTAGACACGGCGCATCAATCTTGCGCTTCTCTCAGACTCGTTGGCGATAGGGTCGACGTGGCTCGCCATCCCACGCCTCCTCTCTCCTCCCCTCGTCTCCTCTCCTAGTCTGCCCTCCCTCCCCCGGCTCTCCTCCTCCTTTTCTCCATTCCTCCTCGTCTCGTCTCCTCGCCACTCCGTCTTCAGTTCCCTTTCCTTTCCTTGTCTCCACTCCTTCCCTTGTCTCCACCCCTGAGCCTTTTCAGTCCGTCAAGTCACACTGACTCAAATGAAACACACACAGATGACTGCAGGTGTAGCAGTGAGTGTAGTTCTTCAGTGTGGCTGAAGTAGTGCACATTCTCATCACGTATTGATATACACATGTGGACGGGCAGCATTGGGTCATAAAGTAGGGGTGTGCAAATACATACAATACATTTGTTTTGCTTCAGCTCCGCTCATCATAACCAACATTGACCATCTCTATTGGATGAATCTGATTAGACAAAAAATGCATCATGGGAATATAGTGAGGAAATACGTAACACAATTACGTTTATGTTAGGTATATATTTTTCATGATGCATTATAGTAATTAAAGCTAAGGCAGGCCATTTTGAGAAACCAGCCAGAGTAAGCTAGATTTTTAGGTATCCAACCAAGTAAATCCCAGCCCTCCTTCAAGACTGCCTAGCCTTGTGGAAGTTCTGTGCAATAAGAGTGGGCGCAGGTAGCCAGGTAGGTAGGTAGACAGGTAGGCCATCCAATCATTCACTCGGGCCGTATGAGACTATTGGTGCAGTATATTACAGTACTCCATCAGCCACATACACCAGATCTTTTTGATCTATGGATTGCTGTTGAGATGTAAAGAGAGTTTGAGAATATGCCAAAAAATGCTTCTATAATAATTTGCCTAAACTTTATATAAGTAGAACACTATATAGGTAACAATGTAAATACTCAAATTGTGGAAAGCACTACAAAATGGTGAGGGGATAAATATTGCACTGTATAGGACACAATTGAACCACAATCCTAATTATGCACCATGAATCTATCGGTGTGACATGTAGTGGTCGCATGAACCATCCGGCCCAGGCTGTCGTTGCTGACCCCCCATCGCTGCTAGTTAGCATAAAGAACACGGATGTGCCCCTACAGTCGGCTAAATGGGTTAAATCTGCTAATTTCCCCTTTATAGGGATGATATAATGCCACCAGGTGAGAGTATGATTACCCATTAAAAGCTGTTGGAAAAGGCTGATTTTTTAACGGCTTATAGTGGCTAATCATAGTCTCACCTGGTGGCATAATATCCCCCCTCTAAGTAGAGCATTATATAGGGAACCAGATTCGAACATTGAAAACACAGACCACCAATAAATACTTCAAAATGGTGATGCCCTAAACTGTGCACTGTTCAGGGCATGAGGGGGATATTTCAGTTTTGAAGAAACGTGAATTCTAAGACCACATTCTGCGTGCATAAGCCCTACCAAAGTAGTTTAACAAACGCTTAAAAACTTAGCTTCAGCTGTTTTACAGCTTGAGCTGGCATTTATCACTTCTACACCAGGTGATTGTATTTCAATTAATAATCCCAAAGATTACGTAATCGCTTTGCTCTTTTTCTGCGGGAGAAGCAGCTGATGGCAGCCGATAAGGGGAGACGCACACGGTTTTAATTAAGAGGCCAGTGTCACCGCTCTCAATCAGCCCTCCATTGTGTTGCTTGATCACTGAGCGCTCTTCCATCCAGCGTTCACATAATGTAGTGCTCCAGTCCCAATATTAGCATACCGTGGTTGACATAATGCCGTTTAAAACCGCAATACAATTACAGCATGGTGATAATTGATGTAAATTTGCAACTGGAAACAATTCCCGTTTGAGAATGAGTCAGAACATAGCTTTTCCGTCTCTGTGTATAAAAATGTTTTTAAGGGGACTTACAGTGACATATCATGTCTATAGCTATTTTCATGAGTATAACCTGATCTTTTCAGCCACAATATAAAATGAATCTCCAATTCAGCAAAGGAAGTTCCATCTTTGCCTTAAACATAATTGCATGTTGTCTGCTAGGTTTTGTAGCTCTGCCATTCACTAGAAGCCTTGAGGCTTGCAACAAGCAACGTTAACACCAACAATGGTTCCGCGAGGCAGGAGAAGCAGGCACCTCTAAATCAATATCTATGACTGGGACAATCTATGGCACTGCTTCGGTCAGACAACATGCAGCTGTCTGGGAAACCAGGATACACGTGTGTCTGTATGAGCCTGTTCATCTGTGTCTCGCAGTCTTCGGCCGTTGTATTGAGTAGTCCGATTGACCCCCATCTCTTTCAGATAATGGCTCCCTAGGGGGAACCACGCAACAATGTATGGGCTCCTGACACTCATGACCATGGTGATTGTTCGGTCGGGGATATGAAACAAGGCAGGTGATAGGGAGCTTTTCCTGGCAGGATGTCTTATCAATACATCAATCAGAACAATTTACTCAGTGGGTCTTCCAAAGAGATCAATGCAAATAGGTTTCTGTCATAGTTTTATATATATATATACTGTATATATATATAAACCGTTTTGTACATGACGATTTCAGGCTTTGAATCTCATTCTATTTAGCATAATCGTTTCACTTTATTACAAAATAGTGCTTTGTTGTAATTACAGCTGTCTACCTGCTTTCTGCTAAAATTGCAAATGTCACATCTCAATTTGTCTTACAACCCGTTTCTATCAAATACAGCTGTAATACAATTTGACACACACTATCTCATGTCATTTGTTTCTGGTTATGATTTTAGTCAGGAATATATATATGTAGGATGAATCACCATCCTTCAAGGTCTGATAGGATTAATATCTCATATAAAGGAGTGAGAGCAGTTTATATTATGTCCTCACGGCAATGGGGCCGGTTCACCGCGACGATGCGAAAATGTTGACAAATAACCTTTAACTAATTGTGCAAGTAATAAGCATATAAAAGTCACATCATTTGTGGAAGTTCAGTAAAACGATGTAGGTCAGGAAGTTTCCGTTAACGGTCTCCTTTCTGCAGAGCACCGTACAGTCTTGCCCGGCATCAGTACCACCTCTGCGTTGCAGAGCGAGAAACCCCCCCAAAAGTCCCCACGCACACCTCAACACGGAGTGACCCAAAACCCCCCCCTGCTCACACCGTCAACAACAACATTCCCCCCCGCCATCAGCGAAACGCCCCCAAAGACCCCCCACTCCCCCCAGGACGCACTCACCTGCAGATAGTGACAGGGCCGCGAAGACGGCTTCAGGTCGGTGTGCATCATGGGCTTGTCCAGGTTGAGGCTGGACTTCCTGTACGCCTCCTTGGCCTGGCTGACGGTCAGGGTGGACCAGGAGCTCCTCTTCATGAACTTCCCCTCCGGCGCCATGGCCAAGTGCTCGCACGCCGAGCACTTGACGTCGTTGTTGCTCCGCGACGTCTTGAGCGACAGGTCGCCGTAGTGGTGCGAGGAGTGGTGGCCCTGCGTCACGTCCGAGTAGCAGTGGCCCACGGGGGCGTGGTGGTAGTGCTCCCCCTGGTGGTGGTGCCGCGACATGACGCTGGGCGGCCGGTACGTGCTGTCGCTGTCCAGGTTGTCGTCGGAGCTCCACCAGCCGCCGGAGCGCTGCTGCTGCTGCTGCTGCTGCTGCTGCTGTTGCTGCTGCTGCTGCTGCTGCTGTTGCTGCTGCTGCTGCTGCTTCCTCTCTTTGCTCTTGCTCCTCTTGCTGCTGCCGCCGCCGCTGCTGCCGCCGCTGCCGCTGCCGCCGTGCTTGGGGGGATGCTGGCCGTACTGGTGGGGGTGTTGCGGGTGGTGGTGGTGGTGCTGGTGGTAGCTCCCCCCGCCGCCGCCCGCCTCGCCCTTGGAGCCGTTCATCTTGGACGAGCCCTCCAGCGAGTGGGACTTGGTGAAGAGCTTCTGCACCGAGTGCACCAGGTGGCGGATGCGGCCGGGGCTCTCGCTGCGCTGCTCGGTGGCGGTGGTGGTGGTGGTGGAGGTGCGCTGGTACTGCAGCGTGTGGAAGCCGTCGCCCCGGTGCAGGGGCATCTGTTTCTCGAACTGGTCCAGCAGGTTGGCGGGGAGGCGGTTGCTCTTGGCGCCGGCGTGATGCGCGGATGAGGCGGCGGCGGCGGCGGCGGCGGCGTTGGCGGCGGCCTGTGCCTGGGCCTGGGCGTGGGCGTGGGCCTGGGCGGGCGAAGTGGCCGAGGCAGCGATGGCGGCGCAGTCCTCGCGGCCGGCAGGGTCGTAGTACTGGCTGCTGTAGTGCATCCGGGGGAAGGTGCTGCTGGAGATGTGGTCGGAGGAGGCGGTCGGGGGCATCATGACCGGGGACACCATCATGCAGTCCGAGTGGATGGAGCTGCGCGGCGAGTAGCGGTGGTGGAAGTCCATGGGGCAGCTCTCGGTGGGGCTGAGCAGGTAGGACTGGTGGCGGGACTCGGCGCCATGGTGGGAGTGGAAGTCGTGGGGGTGGGGGTCGTAGTCCAGGGCGTGCGGCGAAGGGATCTGGTGCTGGGAGCGGCTGCCCGATAAGCCCTTCATGTTCCTGGCTGCGGCGAGGCGTCTGCCTTCATCAAAGTGTTGAGATGGGGACCAAGGGGGAATCTTCTGGTCTGGTGAATAAAAACACATGGGAAGAGGGGAGGACAGGGGCCAGAGAGAGAGAGAAAATTAAATATTTAGAGTTTTTACAAGTTTTTCCACTTTATCACATTGACAGGGAAGTGTTTAAGGTGTGTGTGTGTGTGTGTGTGTGTGTGTGTGCGTGTGTGTGTGTGCGTGTGTGTGCGTGTTCGTGTGTGTGTGCCTGTGTGTCCTTTATACACACAGTGCATCCTTTTTTTATTCTGACTCTAGATATAGAATGCTGCAAGGTAATATCATTACATACAAATGAATAGTCATCATCAAATGAAATAAGGACATTAGGTGGGCGTAATCACTAGATCAGTAAAGTAACCGATCTGAATCACAAACAACACTTGTCTGGAACCAGCAGGTGTCCATTGCATGCTGGAAATACCCAGCGGATATAAACCCTTCCTTTAATCCTGGGTTTAGCCTAGGAAGATGGCACACGCTCAAGAGTCTGAAACTTCTCAAAATCTTCCAGCAAATGAGACGGCCGTGCCAACTCAGCAAAGACCGCTAAGTCGGCCCTTGACAGCAACACGACTGAGTCAGGGAACAGAGTACATGGGGGCACATGCACTGGCAGAATTCCTCCCAACTTTGTCTGTTGGCATCCGGAGTGTTCTGCTTCCTGACAATGGTTCAGGACGCCGGGGCCGTCTTCAGGCTGGCTCTCCACCACACTGTCCTACTCACACACCACCATCGTTTTCAAATGGTCCTGCCTCGTGGTGCCTCTGATTCCGATAGGACATGGTCACGTTGCGAGATAAGATATGTCATCGGGTACTGCCCTATGGATGAACACAGCGTCTGTCCATAAATACCCCATCAAGAGTTGGTCCCTGGAATGGGGATAACGAGGTCTGACCATGCTGAATTTACTGAATTTCACAGTTCTGGAAAAACAGCCGACATAAACTCTTTGGTTTCAAAGCTTAGAGATCTGATCATGTCAACGGTCGTGACTCGTGAGTGGTCATTCCTGACCGGATCTTACTCACAGTGAATATATATGCAGCGTTGGACGATCAGAGTTTGCGTTCATGTTTGGAAATGCTCCACTCTGTTCCAATCTGGCATCCCCCATCACAGAAATGACAAGCATAACAGTCATTATAACAGAGGCGGCTGTATGTGACAACAGTATGTTTCAGATTGGATGGTGTTGAATCAGTTAACAGCACGGCTACATTCATCAGATCTGCTCAAAAGGACTTAAAGGGACTTTCAGATGACATGAGTGCAACATAAGGGAAAACAGAAACTGCGTAAAGGACAAAACCACTAATAAGCATGACCAATGAACGGCCTAACAGAAGGAGGCCTTCAAAAGCGTTTGAAATATACAAATTCACAGCTACCTAAGTGTTAAAACTGATTTCCTGTGGGTCCTTATGGGCAAATCGGTGTCCAAGTCACAGCCGATTGCAGCCCTTCACTTTCTCTGCAGAGATTCACATTCACCTTATTGATTATTAAACTCACCTAATTGGGACTTTTTGGTGTGTGTGTGCATTTAAAGGTGCTATTTGTAAGATGCAAGAGCTGTTATTTGAGTGTAATTTGTTAGAATTGACAGCAATTCGTGAGTGAAATGCGCTGTGAGAATATGTGCCGGCCAATTGAGGTTTGAGACCACTCCCGGTTTCTCCCTTTTCGCCTGAAGGCAAAGCTTGTCAATGGTGGAGAAACCTAGGGAGGGACGGAGGGGGACGTTTTTTGGTTATGTTTCAAAAGCTTGGTTGCTTCTACTGTTTTCTGCTATGTGTCTTTACAACTCCCAAATTTTACCTTTGCAGCCTTTGCAAAAGTGAAAGTTTGAGCCGCATCAAAAAAAATCATGATGACCAAAACGATATCTATTGAAAATGTTTGTATCGTACTATCTTGTATCATACTATCAGTGATAGCAATGGAAGCTGCACTCATCCTGCCTTTGGAGAATTATGCCCCTTGCTAAAGATATCAATTTCCCTTTGGGCTTTTTGGCATGGCTCAGATAAGCACTTGTGTCACACAGACAAACACACATACACGCTTCAACCCACCACCAAGTGAGGCAGCAAACAAGGCACTCGATGTGTGTGGCCATGACGTCTAAATGGACATGGCTAGCTAAACATTCAGGGAGGAACAATTAAAAGCGCTAATCTATTTTGTAAGCTCTGACCAAAGTGCTTAGAAGACACTGAACCTACAGTAACTGAAGATACTGTGTATACCTGTCCTCGTAAGAACGTCCACATATTGAAGTTTGAGTTTCGCAATGAACATTAATCTGGCCTTTGTTTGGCAGCAAGTTATTTCCATATGTGTTCAGCCTGAGGTTGTTTAAAGAATTTGCACCAAGCAGATGAAATAACTAAGTAAGCGCTCTTGCTCTCTTCGCTCTTTTCGAATCCGGTAAGCAAAAGCCTCAGACGAAAAGCCACATTTCTGTTCATTATCGTTATTCTCACTATCTTGGATTTAAAAGCTAGCTTTAAATGCTCCAAAGCGTTTAACACTTTGCTTGGGCGTTGAACATTGTTGTGAAATTGTATTCACTGCGTCGCTCCTTGTCCATCAGGGACTGAAATTCCCTCCCCCTAGCTCTGATTGGTATTTTTTTTGATGAGGCTTTCTACGGGCTTGAGGTCAGACTGAGGTGCAGTAAGAAGCAGAATGTGAACTAGTGAGATCTAGCAGATGGTCTCAGGAGGCTAGTTTGTAGTGGTCCACAATATTCAAATGAATGGATAATTTGTGAGCAGCCACCAGGAAATGCATTACAAAATGTGGGAAGCAGAGCAGACCCCCGCAAGGGTTATGTGGCTTGGATTCTGTGACAAGTTGTCCAACATGTGAGCAATTACAGCTGATTACAGCAGGTTTGGAATCGTCGAGCTTCATGACTGAGTATCATTAAGATAAGTTTTTCCTCCAAAAAATGTAATCTAAATTAAAAACAAAAAACGAAAGGCTTAAGTTTACTCATTGAGACCCACCTCTTAAACCGTTAACTTTTTCTTAACCCTTTTTTTGTAGAAAACACAAATATGATAAAAAATCCAAAAGACTATCATAGAAAATAAAGGTTTGATACAAAAAGATACAGAATATACAACCGTTGTGTCTCACCTAATAATAGAGAGTTGGAATCCCGTTACCATGTGGTTTACCCTAATGAAAGGGTTTTCCATAAATGGTTGTAATTATGGCAACAAACCGCAGTTTCAGGATGGAGCCAAACTATTGTTTGTACAGTCATAATACCTCCTGTTTGTGTACTGTTTGTATTTATCTACAAAACGCACAACATTCGTTATATTTAGCATTTTGATTTTTTCTTTCAAAATCTTTACTTTTTCATAAATTAATCAGCAGTTCTTACTTGATTTTCTCAAATTAAGAGTGCACCATAAGCCAATTAAACCAAAATATATCTGAAAGTCATAGTTAAACACCAGTGGTGACGAATGAAGACATGAACCTAGAATCATGAATCTTGAACACTTAGCTACGTATTAAACTGTCAAGTCATTTGAAATCAACAGTGAACATTAAAATCATATTTCAGAACCAGATTCTGCAACCACCACCGATTCTGTCAATCACCATATCAGAAACTCTAAGACTTGGTTAAGAAGCAATCATTTGAGTCCATGAGTCACTGCCATCCTCCCAGGTCGGTCTCAACACCTTACCCACCGGTGACCTCAAAACCTCATCTAATGTTCTCTCGCTTCACAACATTACAATGAAATTAACTGTTATTGTTTGATTATGTTTGTCATAAGAGATTGCATTACATTACATTATTCCTCAATCTTCTATTCATCTCCCAGGTAACGCTTGCATTACATCACCCCATCCCACCCCCAAAACACACACGCACACGCACACGCACACGCACACGCACACACACGCACACGCACACAGACGTGATGATTTATAGCAGCTGGCGTAGCCCCACAGTCTCACACCTAGCAATTTTGCATCTTAGTTTGGTTCACAGGGAGAAAATAGTGGAGCACCCCTGGGTGTCTGCTGCCATTCTGCCATAATGAATTGGTTTATGGTTTACAGTGTGGCAGGAAACCCCCCCCCCGCCATAAGCAGGGCCTCCTCTTACATAACGCTCGGGATCTCTGATCTCCGACGCTCCTGCTCGACGCTTTTTCAAAAAGGGCCTGAAATAAAATGCGCCGTTGTCATGGCAACTGCTGCCAAAAAGAACACCCGTACTGGACTATGATGGGATTTGCGAGGCTGCTGGCGGTGCGATCCCGGACATTAAAAAAAGAACAGATCAATAATGCAAACGAATGTACGGTGTGTGTGTGTGTGTGTGTGTGATACACACACTCTCGGTTTGGTCGGAGGGGCGTGTGTGTGTCCGGTGCGATGCAACACATGTGACATAGTTTGTAATTATTTTAGGTGTTAAATTGTAATCCATCGCAATCCAACTAGCACCACAGAGACATCTATTTCTACGCATGTTCCTGCATGAGGAACAGCGATCTATCTCCCAGTCCCACGTGTTAGTATGGGTACAGTATGCTACACAAGGATGGCCGTGACCTTCAGCTTTGTAAAGCTTGATTTTCTTTTGAGAGAGGGAATCTTGTCGAATCCAAAGCAATAGTTTTTTAAACGTAAATACATATATATCAAATGCAACAGTGGGAGCACAGAACATTCTTGCCGATTCGAAGGATGAGTCAGAGCTCTTGAATCAGACACTGGAGAAGGACCCCAGAAAACCTGCCCACCCTTGGCCTCGGAGCCTCCTGGAACATGGGTGGGCGGGTCAGTCTATTCCTGCTGGATATCTGTCCCTGGTTTCAGCGCTGGCTACATTTACAGACTAGTAGTGTATATAGATGTTCCTAAATGTCATTCCGGGATTGATTTGTGTGATGTACTGTGAGGTACTTTTTTTTTGTTCATACTTTATTTATCTTGTATGACTATATGTCAGTTATTTATTTTTTATTTTTTACCTGTTTACCATTATGGTCCATGGTGTGTCCATCTCTCTTCAAACTCTATAGAAAAATGACTTAACCTTCGTATCCTTTGCATTAGACATCTCTGATCCGGGGATCATCTATATTAGACGGCTCCGTTCTGTGATCGGCTATTGCCATAACTATATCAAACACAGCAGCAGGGAAAGCGATGACATGGACTGGTTGCCTGGGTAACTAAACATGCCTAAACAGAAGCTAACAATAGTTCCCCGTACTCAAAGACCTAGTGTGGGCGCACAAGCAGGGGGGTGGTCGTGTAAATGTATGCAAGAGTGTATGTCTGTATGTCGTGCCTGACTATTCACTGACCAAACCTCTATGGGGTCGCTCAGTTCAGCATGTGCAGTGTACGCTTGTGCCAATACCAACACACATAGGACATTGGTTCACAGTTGCAGCAGCATCAGCGCAGCCTTTAAAGATTAAGTGAAAATGTGCATTAGGTGTACCCGCCCACCACATAATGTCTGCATGCTGTCAACGGAGCTGTGAACAGCAGCGATTTGGACGCCCACGGTGCCTGGGACTCCTTTCGTTTCTGTAAGTTGAACAGCCTTTCCGGTGGTTATTATTTGTACGGTTCTTATTTGAACGGTTCTTATTTGAATCTGTGAAAACGGGGTTGAAATAGGGTTCCATGTTTCTAAACATGGTTACCCACACAACAAGGGGGCAATAAACAGTAATGTGGCCATAAACTAATGAGGTCCCATTAGAGACGACAGCATTGTAATCAATGTATTAACAGTACTGTATTTCCTTTTGCTTGTAAAGCCAGATAATGGAATGATGAAGCACTGTTTCCTCAGGGGAATGTGTTGGTGGGCTTTCCTTTGCATATGAATGTAACATGCTAATGTTTATGCGCTAGGGTCATAATAAACACTGGCACAGAGACGAATCATTTTGACTGAATAAATAAATGACTGAATGAATAAATGTAATTCTAAGAAATGTCAGAAGGCTAGCTTTGGTTAACTTTATGATTTAGGTACTTTGCTGTTGGGGTTTAGTTCATTACCTCTCTTAATAATTTTTCAAATGTCAACGATGATCCTGAGGATAATATAAAAAAACAGTTTAGAGTAGAGTAATGTGTTACTCTACCGTTATATAATGTTTCTATGGGTACAAGAAAGCTAGCTTATTTTAAACTGTCAACGATATGTTTGATATTTAACATTTTGTCTATTGATGGACGATGCCTGTACCATCTAAATAGCTAAGCTACGTTATACACAGGAAATTCACAATATCTTCAAAAAGTTATTAACTTGTAGAAAAAGTTTGGATTTCTTTCCAAAAGTTTGGACAACATTTCACACTAGCCTATTCGATCACTGCTAAGGATAAATCAAATTTAAATTTAATTAAAATCTGGGACATTTGTGGTTTGGCAGTCCATAAATTAACATATAGTCACTATTGTTTCTGAAATAAAAAAGGGGGACATATTGACATTATGCCTATTCTTATCATGGTATCTTCTGTATTACTGTAGCAAATGATTGGGCAGTAGCCTGAATGCCCTATGGTTCACTATGAAGTGTGTAAAGCTTTGGTAAACCAGCCAAAAATAATCCAAAGTAGTTTCTCTAATGCAGAATATTTCTGTCTATTGTTTACAATCGTCCACGCCGGCTTATGACGTCAACAGATAGAAGCCTGCATAGCGGGGTCATGTCACAGCCTCTCACATAGACTTGAGGCTAATTACAAACTCTCTCAAAATGTATATTCATGAGCAAACAAGAACCGTAGCCATTTAAAAAAACGTCTTAATCTCTTTTTTTAATCCATTTTGAAAAGCAGGGACATTACCGTGGATGGATCCAGCCGGGGTCAGGCCTCCAGAAACAGGGACTGACCCCGAACACGGGGATGTCTGGTGAACCTAAATGTTGCATGCACTTTTGACCCACGTCCAGAACATGGTGTGTGACTTTGGGGAAGCGTGGGAAACATTGTCCAATGTGTTCACTTAAAAATAAGACTAATCTGAAAGAAATCAGCGATCAGTGACAAAACCTATCATCATTGACGGATCAAATTAATGTTATTGTGTTTTCCGTCGGTCCGAAACAGACCAAATCAATCAACAAATCAATTCCAATAGTCAATATGACAAAATTCACAACTAAATAAAATAAGTGTGTGGTTGTGTCGGACACACATTGCCATATGTGCAGAGAAGTTCTTAACTGCTTGATTTATTATTTGTTTGTGATAATCTTATAATACTTTTAGAATTAACTGTCTCTCAAAAAGTCTTTCAACATACAAATCACTAACTAATTGTGTGTGTCCGTGTGTCTGACACACATCGCTACACTCGCAGATTCTCATTCTTTCATATAATGATTATCATTATAACGCAATTGATGGCATTATTATGACATCCTTAACATCGCAACAACGGACTGGAATAAGGTGGCCTAACTCTGCAATGTAGGCCTATTCTATTTGAACCCCACGGACACAGCAGGCCTACTGCAGGCTTTACCCCCGTAAAGTCCCTTTCTGTTGAAGCCCTGACCTCGCCCCAAAAACTTCTCAACTTCACTCCTTCAGATTTAAAGTCAGCAGTCCTGCCCAATGGACCACATCCACAACTGACTGCCTGTTGGTGTGTTCAGGTTACCTCATCAACATGAACACGTACAGCCCTGGGTCCGGCCGCGGGCCCCTTTGTGTTATTCTAGTGCTGGGGGGGGGGGGGGGGGGGGGGGCCAGATGGTCAGCCAGATCAGGTTCTGTTGAACCCATCTCACAACTGGCCCCCCCTGTGTGACCTGCCTCACTATTCAGCCTCTCATTACATTACATTTATTATTTATTCATTTACTCTTCCATTCAGCCATTTACCATTCAGCCTCTCACAATTTAGCCCCTCACCATTCAGCCATTCACCATTCAGCCTATCAACATGCAGGCATTCACCATTCAGCCTATCACCACTCAGCCTCTCACCAGTCAGAATATCACGATTCGGCCTATCAGCATTCAGCCATTCACCGTTCAGCCTCTCACCTTTCAGCCATTCACCATTCAACCTCTCACCAATCAGCCTCTCTCCATTCAGCCTCTCTGCATTCAGCCTCTCACTATCGTGGACAACTGTTGGGATGGGAAGCATGGGGACGGTGTGAATTAATGAAATAGGCGCAACCACTTTACATGACAGTAACCAAGTAGTAAGCACTATAACCACCTGTAACAGCAGATCCTCTGCTGTGCAGGAGGTTCTCTATGAGAAAGAAATGGAAGGCAATTAGAGTAGTAGTAGTAGTGTAAAGTATAACCAAAAAGGGCATATAGAAATGTGTGTGTGTATATACAGGCTACCAGACTACTGGAGGCACTGCAGGGAACCAGAATCGAGCCAGGGGACAATGAAAGTTGTCCCTGGGGAGTTGACGAGAACGCTGGCAGAACCTGAGCGATGGCGATGATGCCTTCTGATGTACGAGCCCTACGTTTACGTCTAGGTTCACCGAGATCCGCTGCTAGCGGAGCTCAGAAATAGCCCAGGTGCAAGAGACGCAAAAAAAATCACTGCATGAACCGCTCATTTCTGGTTCAAGCCGGCTCACACAGTTGGCACGGTGTCATGCTGGTTACCGAGAGACCCCCCCCCCCCAACACACAGGGGTCGCCGGCCCACCCGCCTCAGCTGAAGTGGAGCCGATGGAGAGATATGCTTCATCATGTTTCCATGTTTTTTTACCAATCTGGGGGGGGGTCTGATGTTATTTTGCAGAGTACGTATCGATCCACTTATGGCAACAGCGAAGAACAGCTAACAGTGAGACTTGGGTGGTAAGGGCCCAGGGCCCGTTTCAATTGTACGAGTGATTCGTGTGTTGGTGCACATCTCTTGTGTGCAACACATTTCTGACTGATGGTTCCACCTGAGCTTTTTAGCCTCACAACAATACAACAATACAACAATAGGCGTATACTCAGTGCTCCCTTCCATCCCATCTCCCCGCAGCACCTCCCCCCCTCCCTTCAGTTCATCTGTGACCTATAACTTCGGGGGAACGGCATTACAACAAGCCTAGCAAATCTGGTAGAAAATCAACCCTCCATTTTACTACACGGCTGGCATTTCTGCTTCAAAGGAGCGGTGATGGAATAACGTCCCCGTAACATCCCTATAATTATAATAGGGATGACGTGAGGGAACTGGGGGCTTACATGTGACTACATGGAGCCAAATATACCCCACTAGACCACCTGTTGGGACGAAGCTTGCAAAGATTCACTCAGGGTGTTGGTCATGGTGCTGTGACTCACACCAATCAGAGGCACGTTCTCCCGAGGCCCCGCCCACTAAGGGATTCAGCATCTCCCTGAAAAAGGGCCGTGGAGGGGAGACCTTGGCAGAGGTCTCCACTGTCTGGGCTCTGTACTGAGAAGAGGTCCTTGTGTTTTTTCGAAGAGTAACCAAAGAGTGAATCCAGAGGGTATGGTGCGTGTTAGAAACACTACCTACCACTACAACCGGTCTTCCTCTTAATGAGCTTTCGTGAATCATGAAATAAGTAATTGCCGCTAACGATACAGTAGTGACATGCGAGACTGCGCCACCTGTAGAGACTGTAAGTATGAGGGCATGCTGTAGTTAACAGTGTCCCGCAACAGAGTTTAATCAATTAGTTTTAGGCGTGTTTTGTTTTTGTGTGGCAACGTTTTCTGCTGTGCGCTCGTGGTTTCTTGATATTGGCTGCTTGTTTCTGTAGCCAATAATGCCAATATTGAAGTGACATTCAGTGAAATATTCTTATTAACAAAAATGGAAATACCTCACCCTTTTACACTCCGGCATTCAAAAGACATCCTCAACGCGCCATGTTTTACTGAAAGGTTACAGCATTCCATCACTGGGCCGTGAACATCATAAAATAAATCATCCGTGATCTTCTTTTAAAGAGACATCTGTTAGGGTCCCACGGAGAGCCGGCCATAAACACTCATTTGTGTGTCCTCGTTGGTTCTGCATGTATTTGCCCCCCACACACCCCAGGATCCTAATCACATTCACTCTCTTGAGAGGGTTTGATTGCTCCATGGTTGCCGAAGCAAGATCGGTCTTTGCCACTATTAACCAAAGGAAGCCGATTACACATGGATCATTTTGCTGGAATCGAAATTGAGAATACAGTAAATGACATACAAAAAGGGCGAGCATTCTGCCACAACATTTGTTTTACTTTAATTGAGAATAAATTAGGAAGTGGATGAACTCATGTAGCGAAATCCAAAATCTGGTTTGGAAAAGGTGCCATGGTAAAAGGTGTCCATCATGACTAAACTGTTAGTATTACGCTAGAGAGATCAGAGCGCAGAAAGAGTGGTCGAGTTGGAGTCCACACTGGCAGATGTTTCTCAAAAGGTGGCTGTAGAGTAAATAAAAACGAGACACAAAGCCATGGGACTTAGGCCCCAACGTCCATTTAACACAAGCCTTTAAGTACACAATAAATACACTTGGCCAGTAAGTAAAGGCTTCACAAGTCACAGTCAGTGGTCTTTACATGAAATTTGAGTGATGGAAAATAGTTTATGGATCCTCAAATGTGCCCAGTGGGCTCTTTAAGTGCCCACAATGGAGGAACATGAAATATTGATGAGGGCTACCCAGTCCCACAGCTTACACAACAGCTATTATGGCCCAAGATCAACAGGAACATTTCCTCTCCATCCTAGATTATCCTGTCAGCAACCGATACGGCCCGTAAATCGGTTATTCCTTGAGAAAGAAACCGCAGGCACGTGAACACATAAGACACACACGTATGCGCACACACACACACACACACACACACACACACACACACACACACTCATACACACACCGATGGACATGCGAGCGAGAGACTTGAGTGTTGGGAGAAAGGATAAAGATTCACCCAGAGGGAGAGCACAGGGGGTAGAGACCGCGGATCGAGCAGTGTGCTGCTGCTAACGATATGCTTTTTACATGCTGGCCGTCCCAACCAACAGGCTCCCCGCAGAACTGTTTCCCCTCTCTTGACGTCTCGTACACACAGGGGAGGACAATGGATAACAACGGGATTAGGAAGGAAATAGGGCAGCCAATGTGTTGTATTGATCAGAAGACAATGACGTCCTCCTCTAATCAAAGGTTGTTTCTCGCTTGATTAGTTTCTCTGTGGGGCCGTGGGGCTGTGATTAAAGGCAGATCACGGAGAAGCCCGCTGTGGAAGACCAGGCAGCATCAGGCTGACCACAGATGCATTTAATGCTGACCCAAGTGGAGTCTTAATTAGCCAAAAGGTGATGTTGCCTGTGAGCCTCATCGAACACGGTCACCCTCTAAAAGCCATCGATAAGGGGTTCATAGTTACTATCACTTTTTATTTGTGTGATGGAAGCAAGTGAACAGGACGGATTCCTCTTTTATTCTTGACCGATATGAGTAGCCCCCAAGGAGCAGAAGACATTTGGAGAACAGCACAGAACCCAACGAGAGGGATACACTCGACTTGACCAAGGAGAAAAGGAAGTGAGATGAAGGAGGGAAGGAAGCTAGACAATGGAGGACAGGAGGTGAGACAAGAACCATGTCAAGGTGTCCTCTCCTGGCTAAAGGCTGAAGTGTGCTGCAACTTTATATTTAAAGAAACGGATGAAAAATAATATTCTTAAAAAATCCCATACCGCTAAAAATGCTAAGCACTACATATATATATGTATATATATGTATATATAAATATTCTCATGAAGTAGATGAAAAACCTTTATAAAGAGCACGATTGGATCTCATCGGGACGAAAACAGGAAGGAAGCAACCCTTTGATCAGGGTTAACACCCAAGGGCGGTCGTTGAAAACATGCAAACATTAGTAGGTAACCAACCACACAGAGCCAATGCCCCGACAACCGAACCAGCGAAACATAATACAAAAACCAAAAAAACTCAATGGATTGGAAAAAATTCATTTTTTCCGTTGCGGATGAATCTTCATTTCCACTCTTTTGAATTCCGCCTACTTCCCCCCCCCCGCCACGACCACCCACGCCAGCTCCTGCAGCACTACCACGCTACCAGTACACACACCGCTTCCTGCTGCTGCTGCTGCTCAGCCTGGCAGACACTCGGGCTGATGCTCGGCGCGCTGACAGCGCTGCTCTCTGGGCCGCTCGCTCGTCTCTCCATCTCCATCTCCTCCTGCCTCCCCTCCAGTGGGAGGGAAGTCGGAGCAAGGAGGCTCGCTGCAGGCTAGCGGTCCACAACCGTTTATATGTAGTGCCCGGCCACCCACGCTGCGTACATTCGCCCAGAACACTGTGTGTGTGCGTGTGTGCGTGTGTGTGTGTGTGTGAGACTGAGAGAGAAAAGAAGAGAGAAAAGAATGAGTGTGTGTGTGTGTGTGTGTGTGTGTGTGTGTGTGTGTGTGTGTGTGTGTGTGCCTATGCGCGTGTGTGTGCGTGGGTGTGGGTGTGTGCGTACATGTGTGAGAGGGAGAGAGAGGGAGATGGAGAGAGAGACAGAAAGAGAGAGAAAGAAAGAAAATGTGTGTGTGCTGGTATGTGTTTGTGTGGGGTATAAGTGAGTCTGTGCACTCAGGAGTGGGAGTGTAATGTGCGTAAAGGTGCTCGGGGTGTGGATGCATGTACTTATCTTTAAGCATGCCTATAAGTTTGTTCCTTCACTAAGTAAGTATGTAATTTAACCCTGCGCTGTTGAACCTTTTTCACCATAGCCAGCGCTCTTTGTCCTAGTGGTTAAGCGTTAAAAGTGAAAAAAAGATTGATGTTGGCTCATTGTGCACTAGTGACTAGTAAACTAATGGGCATTAGATGTTTCTTGACTTTTTTTACTTACTGCAGTTGACCTGTTAAATGATCCTACCATCTAACAAGCACAGCCGACCAACACTGTTGTCAACTAGTAACCATCTGGCAGTGAAAGGAGGCCAGATTCTACACAAGAAAATACATTTGGGGGGAAATATGTGTGAAATATATATCTAGAATTAGCTTGGCAATTAGCGTTACCAATCCAGTTGGTGTTTCCATGGCAGTTAAGTTTCATAGTGATTTCGATAATTAAGTTTTTAATTAAGCCCGCCTAACATTTTCAGATCAGAGCAAATGGAAACAATATTCAATCTAGAGTTTTAATATTGTGCACCGGCGCCTATAAAAATACCTTGAATAGTAATTTAGTTAATAAAACATGACAATGGCAAAGACCTCTAAGTGTAAGTTCTTCAAAAATCAGAAAGCACATTAATTGAATAACGACGATGTCAGAAAACACACACACCCTCAAGGTACACTCTCTCAGAGTGAGCAGTTCGAGCAGTAAAACCTCACACACCAGAACCATCATAACACACAATATCATCACAATGTTACGTCTGAACCCTCAACGGTGAATCCAGACATCGGCGCCCGCGACAAAACTAAAACTTGCCTCGTCATCCATGTGTGTGTGTGCCAAATTGCCCGCCCTCAGCACATTACGCCATGTTGCCTCCAGTGCCTTCCCCTCCTCTGCTATCATGTCAACATGTCTGGGGAAGAATCCCCACGCAGGAAAACCCCTGCTCAGTGCTCTGCTGGCTGCTCCGAGGCAACAGGGGAAGCTGAGGGGAATCAAGACCAAAGGGGGATGATACAAACTGAAAATAAAATAGGAAGGTATTTCTGTAGACACGTTATGTCATGTTT
>JAOPUD010000098.1:12695400-12707493 GCA_027122715.1 Trisopterus minutus
AGACCTAAAAAATGCGTCCGGCAGGGATTCCAAAAACGTCCGGTATTTTGCCTCGTCGCAAAAAAAAAAATATATATTGTTATTATACTTTAATAGTATTTATATGCCTACAGCACTGCAGTTGATACGGCGCACTGAGGGCTGGATTGTTTTCTATGGTTTTAGGATAGGTGGGCTTTATAAAACTATTGTATTTAGTTACATTTTGCAAAGTAGGCTACAACGATAATTTCCTTCTCCTTACGCTTCATACATTTTCGAGTGCGCGATTGTAAGAAAACGGAGCATTCACGATGGGTTGTTTGTAGAAGAGAAAAACCAATATGCAAAGATTTTAGTACTTTGCAACTACTTTGCAAGGGCTCTTAGTCAGACGAGACCATTTCCGATGGGGTAGAGGGGATGGGAGCGCCTGTCGCGAACCAGATGGGCCGGCTCCCCTGGCAACGCCCCTGCAATTTACTTTCAGGACAGGTGGGTCGCATCAGACATGTAGCCCATAGAAAAGTCATTTAACCTATAGCAAACATCAACAAATAGTGTTGGATTGGTTCGTGTGTGTGTGTGTGTGTGTGTGTGTGTGTGTGTGTGTGTGTGTGTGTGTGTGCGTGCGTGCGTGCGTGCGCGCAAAAATAATGCTCGGCTATGGTGTTGATTTGAGAACGATGGATTTACTGGTTCTAAAATATAAATGAACCGGTTACGAAATATGAAAGTTATGCAAGGAATGCTGGGCGCAGCAGAACGGCTCTCAACTGCGTAGCCTAGTGTCGCAAGGAATCACTACATGCTCGGCCGCCGCCACACTACGCCGCATACAAAGAATGAAAGATAATCGCCCACACACACTTCTATTGTACAACTGGAATAGATTTGGCGCTGCTGATTCCGTCCTCACACAACACATATTTCCACCTCGGGGTGCGGCGTCGCAGCCTGTTTCATTCCACCGTCATGTCTCCTTTTTGTCGCATTGGGATGGGAGACGATGGGAGTGATGCGATAGAAAAGTTGACGCTCGTGTGTCATGTGTGCGCTTCCTTTTCTTCGGCTCTGGGTGGACGGCTGATGTGACGGGCGGTGATTGGTGGTGATACATATGTGGATGTGTGTGCGTCTGTGTGCAAGTGAAGCTAGCGACCATTGAAGCGTCGCGGGGGGGAGAGCCTGGAGGTCTGGGGTCATACGCCGGGCGGTCAGTGACCACATCGGACGGCTCACTGCGGATAGGTTGGCAGGTAAGATGCGGGGACTTATAGCCAGGAGTCCTTTAGCCTGCAGGCGGTGGGCGCAACGCAGTCCTTTTCCTACCTCCTTAACCTAAATAACTTTTGGAGCAACTAGCATGTTTACACTAAACCGAGGGGTTGTCATCTAACTAGAATTGCAAGATGCAGAGGGGCCGATCATGGATAACTAACCCCTTGATTTGTCCGTGTTCATTCTGTGGAATCGGCTACCTACACCACAGCATACCGTTCGTGTTACTGCTTCTCACTGGTTATGATATACCGCCTGTCTGTGTTTCCATCGTCGACCTCGGAATCTGAACTCTGTGTAGACATGTCGTATTATCCTTTCCACACTCTCAACATGGGTAATTGATTAACATGTTATCATGGTGGTCTAAATGTCCAAAAATCAAATCATTAGGTGGACATGAGGCCAATATATGTCCGCAGTAGCCTTTATTATTGAACTATATATGTACCTTTTTTTTCTTTCTTTCTCAATCTCTACCAGCCAAACGGAAGAGCAAGCGACTACTGACAACCATAGACACTACCCTGACCACCATGGGGAACCACGCTGGCAAGGACAGTATTGGCCATACAGGTATGGTCTGCCCTACAAATACAAAGTACAAACTATTCAGTTCTATCTAGTTCAGAATTCGTGCATAGTGCTTTTGGGGACATTTTATCAATATATTCTTTCTGAATGAATTGATTGTAAATTTGATTTCACTATTACAGAGTTATTTTTGAACCTGTTCTTTTACTGAATAAATGCTTTGGCATATCTCGTTAAGTGGCACATCCTCCTTCTCTGCCTCTAAACACATTTTATCTTAGATTATTGTATGAATATCCGATTGTCTCCTTGCCTTCAGTCTATTGAGCTGTTAGAATAGTTTTCTGGCTATTTTCTTCCTGGTTCCCACACTCGCAGATTGTGTGTCTTTTACAGAGTCCCATTGTGCATTTGAATTAATGAGAATGTGGGAATCTCTATACCTTAACCAAAACCATTCACTTTATTCAGCTAAGATTCTGCTGTGATATTTACCTCAAACTACCTCAAATTCCACTTGATCGCCTTCCTCTGCTCATACGTGTATACATATTTTTGATTTTATGATGATTTTATTCATTCTTTCTCGTTTTGGACTCTAATAATAGATAAGTGCTGCTCTTGCTCCCCCCAGTAAGGAAGGAGTGGACTGGGAGGTGATAAGCTTCCTGAGTACACGGTCATATCCAGACAGAATGTCGAGTTAGCATTAACACAGAGCGGCCCGACAGCAGACAAGAAATAAAGCACCAGAATCATTGAATTTCTCCAGGGTGCGCAATGACACACTCTGTGGAAAGGCAACACTTCCATAATCAAGGCAAGCAAACAAAAATGGCAGCGTCCATTTGGAGTCAGTTGGATTCTCAAGCTCAATATTTGGGTGAAGACCAAAAATTGTGAACAGAACTTTGCCTTGTTGGCGTGTGTGTGAGTGTGTCAATCAAAGAGTGGAAAGAGAAGCTCAACTAACCTACTGCATCAATCAATCAATACAGTAGACTGCATTGATTCATGGTCTGGCATCTGTCTATTGAATCAAGGCTGAGAAACCCAGACTGGATAATATCAAGTCTTTTAATTATTATAAGTGGTTGTCAAGTGCTTCAGCATTCTGAATCCTTTTAAAATTGGTGAATCAGTGAATCAGTGAGACAGCTTATTGGCCACATACGTTCTGACATATGCGGAATTTGGCCTCTGCATTTAACCCATCCGTGAAATAAGTGAAACACACACAGTTACACAGTGAACACACAGTGAGGTGAAACACACACTAACCCGGAGCAGTGAGCTGCTATAGTACAGCGCTCGGGGAGCAGTGAGGGGTTAGGTGAATCACTTCAGCCATGGATCTGGGCATGGCATAGCAGTGCTCAACCACCTAGTGGGTCGGGGATCGAACCGGCAACCCTCCGGTGTCAAGACCGAAGCCCTAACCAGTAGGCCACGGCTGCCCCTGTATCTGTGAATCCTGTGCATGTTTTAGCCCAGCCAGTAAAGCATTACAGTATACCAGCCATAAAGCATAACAGTATACCAGCCATGAGATCCAGTGCACGGATGGGGATGTGGGATGGATGGTCCGTCCTGGATGAAGATCTCTTCATCCAGAAACCGGAGGCATGATCGATCCCTGAGATTATTTGTACAACAAGGATATTCATAGTGAGGTAGCATTCTAACCATTTATGCACCCAAGATCAGAGCGTTGAGGTGTATCTGAAGGTTCACAATACTGAAACGGAAGAAGCTACATTTCTGGATATACACATTTGTTTTCTGTTAATATTGTTAGGTTGTTAGGTCTCTTTTTGTGCTTTTCTATAAAAAACCTGGGAAATGTGTTTTGTTTCCAGGTTCTCCTCTGGATTTCTTCCACACGCCTCCTACAAGCCCCTCAGAAGAAGCCCAGCTCGCTGCTTTGGCCTCCTCCTCCTCCTCAGTCTTCACCAACAAGATGCAGACGCCCTGCAGCCCCTGCAGTCCCTGCCCCCCTACCCCGACCCCCGGCAGCTGCCCACGACAGCAGCTCCTTCAGGGGGAGTGGGCACTGATCAGCATGGAGAGTCAACGTTCTCCACAGACGTCTCTGAGTCACGGAAAAAAGGAAGAGGAAGATGCGGGAGCAAAGCATTGTGGGACCGTGGGCTCACTCAGCCCGGCGCCGACGCCGCTGTCCTGGGGCTCGCCGACGGAACAAATCTGGCAGGAGAGAGACAGTGGGCTGGAGTCCCCGCTGGGACAGGTGGAGCAGGTGGGCCAGGAGACGAGTCTGGTGATGCAGAGTCTGATGGAGTACTACAGGGCCTCGCTGGGCCTCAGCCCTGGTCCTGACGACTCAGTCGGAGCAGTAGGTAGGACCACAATGTCTGGTTCTCGTTGAACTGAACAGTGATAGTTGGCAAGTGGTTTGGCTGAGGGACATTCATTAACCCAGCTTATGCTGTTTTTTATTTTTTGTAGTCAGGATCCTAATTTATGAGTCAGGATCCTAAGGAGTACCGTCATCCCGTCTGTTTCTGATTTGGATACAATTTTTACTGAGGATTTAGTTTCCACTCCCAAGAATCACAAAACATCAAGGCCTAACCCCATCCCTAGACGGGAATGATATTTAGGTATATCATTTGGGCTTTATACTTTGAGAGATGGTTCATTTGACTTTTTCAATAAATATTATATCATAGGGGAAAGAACAATAAAGACTCTCACTATTTTTCATTTTTTATGTGGTTATAATCCGCCCCCTAGTGGGCATGCTTATTAATACTGCACCCAACAAGTCAGCCTGAAATTACTTTCAATGGCATAGAATCCATCATGTGATGACTCATATTTGGGTTTTATAAAAGTCGTGGCCGTGTGTGTTTCTGTCTTTGCCAGAGCTGCTCAGGCGCTTGGTGTCAGAGAGGGGTGAGCTGGTCGAGGAGGTGAACGGCTTAAAGGAGACTCTAAGGGTAACTCAGATTTCCTATCTTGCTCCATCACAAAAGTACTGGTTACTGACAGAGGCAAGGCAACTTTGTATGCTGTTGTTATCCAACCTAAGATGCTCAAGAAATGTATTGCTTCTTCTTTCAAATGAACACGAACATACTGTGAAGGGACATGCGTATAGAGAAAAATCTTTATCTTATTAATCCGTGAGCGAGCAGGTCAGACCGGTTAACTCTTGCTTCCCCTGTGACTCTGCAGACGGAGCGGGCCGAGTGGCGGCAGTTCCAGCGTGACCTGCAGGTGGCGGTGTCCGTGGCCGACAGGCTGCGCGCGGAGGCCGAGCAGGCGCTGGGCGCACTCCGGGAGCACCACGGCGCCGCCGAGGCCCGGCTGGCCCAGGCCCTGAGGAGACAGCAGGAGCAGGACCGGGAGCTGCGGGACCTGGAAACCCAGCACCGAGACGCCCGCCATCAGCTGTCCACGCTGCTCGCGGAGGAGCGGCGGCGGCGGGAGCGGGAGCGCACGGGGACGGACGCTCGAATCAGTGCGCGCGGTTTGGCGAAGGACGGAGCAGTGCCGGAGGTGAATGCGGTGGGAAACCCGTCGGGGGAGGACCCGGGTATCGATGGGAAGGAGGAGGGTAAGGGGGAGAACTGCGCACCGGTCGCGGTAGGAAAGAAGGACTTGGAGGAGAAGGCGTTTGACGGGGTGCACACGGACGTGGAAGCTCAGGACGTGGAAGGACATTGCGAGGCACAACCAAACGGGGCGGATGACGGAGGGACGCTTGGTTGCATGGTGAGCTTCGGGGGTGAGGGCGACCCGGAGTCTGCGAAGACACAGCTCTCTGGAAAGGGTGTAGCTGAGGGGTACATCCTCAGTTTGGCTGCCAGGAAGAAGGAGGCGGAGGCGGGCAATGGTACCCCAGACCACAGGAGAGTTGTGATGCTGTCTGAAAGATCCTGGTAAGTGGCCGGGACTTTCCTGGACAGGCTTTGTTTTATTTACATGACAGACAATCATGCATCAAGGGACTTTCTTTTTGTCTTTACTCAGGAGCCTGTCTCGACTCCCCCTCCCTGACAACACCAATAAAAGCAGTCCCTCCCCAAACAACAGCTCAACGTTGCCGTTATGCAAGGTAGAGTTGGAAGTAAATCCATGCACAATTTTAAGCAGACATTGCACCCAATGTTTAATAAAAAGGTTTTGCTGTTCAATGGCGATAAGACAAGTTTGTTCCGAACCTTTTTATAGAAGGAAGAGCCTGCCAAAGTCAAAAAGACGACCAGGCTTCTGCAACGGCAAGACAGTTGGTCCAACTTTTCTACCAGTAAGTCAATGTTTAATTAGCGGCATTAATATTCCGTTAAATTACATTTTCTTTGGTTTTAATAATTTTAAATGTTTGTTGTGTTTGTTTTGCTTGAAGAAAAGCCGGATGAGGACCAAAACCCTGATCCCACTAGGTAAATAAACAAGTTATATTGTGTGCAGATCGATATCGATACATCTATCTACTCTAAGATTTAAACAAAGTCAACTGTAGAATGGATGTTGCAGCACTCTGATGCCAACTGGGAGTAATTGGATTGTAAAAAGAGAATTTGATTACATAAACACGAATTTAGTAAAGGAGTTAATCCTACAGAGGAAGGCATTACATGACCCCTGAGAAGAGTTAAATGCTCTTTTTCTAAAAACTCTCCCCTGTTCTGCTGCTTCCACAGACCTCAGGATGCCTTTAGCGTTCTGCTTCGACGTCACGGTGGCTCCAGGAGAAATGCCTTGCTCCGCTGGTGCCAAACCCGTACCCAGGGTTATAAGGTTGGAGATGAAACCTCACTCCTAACCAGCAGTTTTTCCCTGAATTTGACCTTTGAGCAGGGGTGGGTCTTGGAACTCGGCCCAACTCAAACAGTATATTTGTACTACTAACAGTTTTAATTACCCTTCTGTGTTCTGTGTAGTAAAATCTCTACTAGTGCGAGTGACTAGGAATCCATTCTAAGTTCTTAAATCAAAATGTGTTTGTGGACAGAATATTGAGATCACCAACTTCAGCAGCAGCTGGGAGGACGGCCTGGCCTTCTGCGCCATGTTCCACACCTACATGCCGTCGCACATCCCATACAGCAGTCTCACATCGGAGGACAAGGTGAGAGTTAAAACTATTTTTTATAGTATAGACAGATCAAAGCTACTAAAACGACAGATAAAGGACAGCTTTCAGCCACTGGTTCATTGATCAATACTGAGACGATGATGTTCCTGATTCTGTTCCTTCTTCTAATCTTACAGAAAGGAAACCTAGACCTAGCTTTCCAAACTGGGAACAGTATTGGAATCACAGCCACACTGGTAAGATGTGAGGAAGAAAAAAAAGGTTTTCAACCTAAATCACATTTAGGTGAAGCTAAAGACCCTTGATATGTATTTTCAGTGAATTCAATTTTCAGTTCAATTTATTTTTTAACTGTAAATCCAAATCAACAGAGTTCAATCTTGTATCAATATTTGATCTTAAAACAGGGCATATATTAATAATTGCACTATTTATAGGCCCTAACATTAGAACATTGGGGGTTTATCTGTGACATGTTTTTATGACCACAATGTGGCAGACGGTGGAGGAGATGCTCAAAGCCGACGGGCCCAACTGGCAGAGGGTACTGGGATACGTTGAAGGCATCTTCCGCCACTTTGAGATGTGACCGACCACCTTCAACCACCCGAGCCCCCTCCCCCCACCCCCAGCAGAAAGGACTGAGGACCACTCTTACACAAGGAGCAGCACGAGAACCACATCTTTAAACTGGCCCGGGCCACGCAAAGCAATATGATGCACCCTATGATGTTTTGTGTGTAAATGTATATCTATAGATCTTTTATTTATATAAACACTTCCAGTCACGCATGTCACATCTGTTCTCAAATTCGATGCACAACAGAGGGAGGGGCCAGACGTGAAGTTTATTTGGAAAAACAGAATCATGTCCCAAATTATTGCCCAAAATCAAATCAATGCCATCCACAGGCAGCGAAGGATGAACAGCGATAGTCACTTCGCCGTTTATGAAACCGGAATTCAGTTCAATCCTATGCAGAGGTACAGAAAACGAATGTAAGCCAATTCCTTGAATAAAGGCCACACTATCAGTGTCTGAATCCGAGGAAAAGGGGAGCACAGCCTGACGGATGAAACTCTCGGAGGCTCCAGTGTCGCGCAATATTTTGACTGGCACTCTATGAGCGTCACCAACCAAGGACACAAAACCATCACTAACAAACGGAGTGTAATCGGCGTCAGGTACAGTCCTAGGCCCCACACACAAGCTTTCGTCTTCCCCTGAAACAGTGGAACACCCAGAATATAATAGTACGATATAATAATAACGAACAGAGGACACGCAACCGACCTCTCTGGTGCTGACCGTAAGCTGTCTACGGTCCAAATCAGGACAATCACGTCTGAAGTGCCCTGGCTTATGGCACTCACGACAAGTATTGTTAAAATGAACATCCTTATTTTTTCCTCCAGACCCCGAAATCTCATGGGAGGTCCTGTGTTAACATGACCAGAGCGCTGCTGGAAAGTTGGTTGCTCTCGCCGATAAAAAAATCTTTACACGGCGAGAATTCACGCTTGTAACTCTTGTGTGTTAAGATATAACCATCGGCAAGAGAACTGGCCTCAGAGACAGTTTTTACCTTATGTTCGTATACATTGGTCGCCACCCTTTCGGGCAAGATGCTCTTGAACTGCTCCACAATCATTCAATTGCACAATGAATCAAATTTATCAACAGCCTCAGCTGCGAGCCAACGGGGGAACAAGCTGGACTGCTCCCTGGCTGCCTCAGCATAGGTTTGTTTTTCCGACTTTTGATGGTTCCGAAAACGCTGTCGGTAAGCCTCAGGGACAAGCTCGTAGGCTTTCAGCACTGCGTCCTTAACAGTCCTATAATCTTTCCGATCGGTAGCGGACAGAGCGACATAAGCTTCTTGGGACTTCCCGTATAAGGCAGTCTGTAACAGTAAAACTTGGTCCACACCAGTCCACTCCAGATCACTAGTGACACTTTCAAATAGGGAAAAAAAAAAACATCTGGGTCCCGCTCATTGAACTTCGGCAGAAACTTAACCATACTTGCTAGACTCGATGGCTGCTTGGAATTTCTGTATTTCCCCTCAGCCATCAGGTCCAGGCGAAGACGTTCCAACCTTATCTTTTCCTGCTCCAATAAACGTTCCTGTTCCCTTTCCACCGCGTCAAATCTCTTCTGCTCCAGTTGCATTTGCAAAATAATTTTTTGCCCTTCAAAAGTTAGCACACTGTAATCCATAGCGGACGCTGTAACGTCCGATTTTTGACCGGGCGATTGGGTTAGCCGTATCAACAATCGGAGAACAAAAAAAGGGCAACACCTCCTTTGCCTTTAAACTTTCGCAAATAAACTCTACCAAACGATCCTTCCTGGCAGTTTTAGGCAGCGTAATCTCAATAGAATAGCGTTCTGCGACTTCTATTTACTGCTTAACCGTTAGCGTCAACAACAAGCTCTCCGATAGAGCATCCCAATGCGCTCATGCCAAACGCGAACTCCGAACGAAAATAAATCAGAAATCACAAACGCCTAGGCTCGGAGGCGTAGGCCATGGGGAGACAGACACATACCGGGTAACGTTACTCACAATAATATGTTTTTATTTAAGGGTATTCATAATAATCAACTACAAAGGTAGCGTGCAAAGCACAACATAGAAAGAAAGACTACGATCCGCTGCATCCAGCACCCCAAGCCGCGTCCATCTGAGAGAGCCGGCGAATTGGGCCACAGGCCACGCTTAAATCCATGGCGGGCACGAAAACGGCAGGCTCCAATTACGTTATTAGACCAGGACCACTCTAGCTCCTCCTGCTGGTCAAAGGGAATAGTACCAAACACAAAAATATTCCTATACCCTACAGGTAGAGGACGGAATAGGCCTAGCGCTCAAGCCAGGGTGTCACAGCTGGCCTTGTAAAGAATTATAATTGTATTCACTGTGTGAGTGGGTGAAAGGTGAGAGATGAGGCTCTATTTTATTTCTAACAATTTACAACCTATAAACAGAGTTTACAAACGTCTTGTCACAATAATAGTTATATGTATACATTTATAACGGTGCCCGTTTTGTTTTTCATATATGCTGATCAGGACAGAGACGGAAATCTTATACAACTTTAATACATTAAGGCATTTGTCAATATCTGACACATTATAAAATGATGGCATTTAATTGGGTTAGTGTTGAAATGAATGACATAACAATTTATCCTGATAAATAAATACTGACAAACACCATTCCAGTAACCTCACTACAATTATGCATTCAATGTAAAAAGGTAAAACACTACTACTTACAACATGGATTTAAACAATGAAATTGGGATGCAGTGCAGGCAGGCTTCTGTAATGACTGAAACAATGGATAAGGGCAACCAAATTGCCAGTTGGCAGTTTATGAATGTTACAAGCTTCCACTTTTCGATTTCAGTCCTCATGAGGCTGGTATGGCTCCTCCAATCGGTGGTGTCGACAGCGGTGGCAACAGGAGAGACTTAAGTTTCGCCGACATGGCCGCAATCTCTGGGTCCTGAGTTTCGTACATCTTCACCAATCTGGCAAATTTCAGGACACCTGTAAAGAATGGCAGGATCATCTCAGCGCCAACATGCAGGCAGTTTCTGGTGGCAAGATTACCATTCAGAATGGTTAATTGTAATATATAATAAATATGGCCGTACCCTCTCCCTCGTTGTTGAAGCCATAGGCTTTGATAACCTCTTGTTGAATCTGTGTGGCTACTGGAAGGACAAGCTGCAGCATCTTCCCCATGTCATTACAGGCACTCTCCCTGGCCTCCTCCATCCGTGCAACGTTTTCCGGTACAGAGAAGGCCTGGATGACCTCACTAAGCACCACTGTATGCAAACAAACCAGGGAAAAAACAGTATCACAAAGAATGCAGATATTACCTACAATCTGAAAACTGATTGAGGAAGTAGACAATGTTGGGAATTAAGAAAGGTACATCACATTTATTTTAAAGAGTAACAAACACGTGCTACGGTACTAATAAAATAATTTAGCAATAATGCTCTTACCTCTGGCCTGCTCAACAGTAAGGGTCAGTTGTGGCGCTGGAGCTGAGGCCATTTCTGGAGGGGGGGTAACAAATGTTTTTGGTCATAAACTCATAAGATATACATTTATCGTATGACTGACATCCGAGGTCTTATTTTCGCATGGACGTGATTCTAGTCCACAACGCCGTGGATGGAAATAATTCCTAGTAATTCTGGACGGATACGGTTGACATTTACGACTCGTTATTTATTCAGCTTATGCGTTGCTAAAGTCCAGTTCGCTTCCACAATAAGCAAACTGGGAGTGGGTTTTAAGTTCAAGAATACAACACAGTCATCGATTAGGAGATGCTCAGCCTCTTGTTTGGGCGAAGACTATTGAAAAACGAGCACATATTTCTATGGGCAATTGGCGAATGTATTATTATAAATTGTGCACGACGAAGATACAACTAAACTTGGCATGATAATGTTAAATAATATTAAATATTACTCACCAAAGGATCAAAACAAACCGGGCGGTGAAGTTCCTGGTTCCGGTTGACGTTAGGACCTTTACGACAGTATTTACGACAAATGGCTCTGGATTCCGATAGATACACGTTAACGATTGAGAGGTAAACAAACCTGACAATCCCTCACAAATTATTCACTGCAATGTGTTGAAATCTTTGATCGTATTCGCCTGTATTTGTTTATATGATTATGCAGTATCTTCAAATGTTATATAATTCATATACACATGAAGCAATTGACTACGTAGACATGTTATAGTTACTTCCGATAACCATGGTCGATGTTCACCCATTTTCGCAAAGCGGACAGGTCGGGGCTGTTATGGAACAAAAACTTGCTGAATTCAGGGCTCGGAGAAAGGCCGAAAACGCAACCAAAGCGGCCGAAAACGCAACCAAAGCAGTCGAAAGTACAGCCGGCCAGCCGCTCAGAACATCAACAGCAATAGACACGATCGAACCTCCATACGAGGCGGCACCAAAGGCTCCCACGCAGGCTGACATCACCAGCCCTCACACAGAGAGAGAAACCATCCAGGTCGCGGTACGTTTCCTTAAGCGACATAATACATGTGAAATGAGCTCTATTGATAACTATTTATGTATTCTGTGGCACTGTGCGCGTACACACACGGTGTGTGTGTGTGTGTGTGTGTGTGTGTGTGTGTGTGTGTGTGTGTGTGTGTGTGTGCGTGTGCGTGTGTGTGTGCG
>JAOPUD010000098.1:12719137-12737290 GCA_027122715.1 Trisopterus minutus
ACACACACACACACACACACACACACACACACACACACACACACACACACACACACACACACACACACAGGGAGAGACGGCTGGGTCTAGAAGCGTATTTGTGCTGTGTGATTTGATTAAAAACGGTGCTGCTAGTGTGTACGGTTGGATAAGGAAATGGTTAATCTTAGTGCAAGTGAAGGGTTGAGTTAAAACATGTGTGACATATGATAACTGCTATTATGATGTAATGATGCTGCCTGTCAAGACTGGCTATTGGATTATGGCCATACAGGACTCAAGACTTACATTTTCTACTGATGGCAATGAGGCAAGTAACCTGTTCATTTGGTGGCACTCTAACAAATGTGGCATGTCCTTTGTCACGTACCAGCCAACTGTGTTCAATCATTTGAAAAGAATCACACAAATGTAGCAGTAACAGTTTTTTTTATTAAAAATATGAATAATTATGGCAACAAAAATATTTTCTTCTCTGCAGTATTTACAGTATAATTACCATATGATTTATATACCTTGCGCTGTGCAACACAATACTCCATTTGCACTGCAATACTTGCATCCCAATCTGTGTGCATCTATCTGTCCTTCAGTAGCATGTCATTAAAGACCAGTGCTTGTCAATTCTACATTATTGTTATTCTTCTTCAATCTCTGTTGGAAGGAGAAAAATAGCCGGCTGACAACAACACCAACCAGCAAGCTTGCAAACGCTACGACCACTGGAACCCACACTGGGAGAGGGGAGGAACACTTGGTCACAGGGTCAGCGGGAACGGTAGGGGGGGTTGTGGGGGTATCGACCGGAACATCGGTGGTGGGGGGTAACGGTGGACTCGGAAGGCTGTTCAACTTAGTAAACAGAAAGGGATGATCCTGAAGTACGGAAAGACAAAAAAAAGAACAATACACACTTTTTATTGGCATGAAAATGGACATTTGGATTAGCTGTCCATCCATCATAGGTGGAGTCCGCACGCGTACCTCGGAAGGACAGTGCACTTTGGTGGGGTCATATGTGAAGTTGTTGTAGTCCTGCTTTTGGCCCACAGGCTCCAACTGTTCAGACAGAACAGTTCACATGGTCACCACACAAATCACCAGGCTTTAAGAAAGCATGAAAGCGCAATGAGATGCCTTATTTTCTATGGCTTCACTCACCATGTTATTCCAAAGGGCGATGGCCATCTCTGCGTGCGCTCTCTCACTGATGTGAAAGCAATCCACTGAAAAGAAACTCAGGTCGGCCTGGCCCACCTGGGAACAAAAAGAGCATTTTAATCTCATTCAGGAAGTCTTTCGACTCTGTGTACATACACATACCTCCACACATTTGTCCGAATCATGGTTATTGCATCGGTTTTATGACTTACCCCAATAAAAGGGACAAATAAGTTGTGCAAATAGGGTTGAAGGACAATGGTGAAGTCTTCCCGTCTGTCGTATAGATCTCCCGAGATTAGGTTGCGAGATTCAGCCTGGGAGGATTCAGGACAAGGGGTCATTAGAGAACCGTCAAACTGAGAGGTTTGGGGCTAACTCCTCGAACTGTTTGTACCTGATACTCCTGGTTGACACGTTTGATTGTCTGCAGCTCTGGAGAGTTGTCCTCTGCGATTATTAGGCAGGGACAGTTTGAGCTGCATGACAACAGAGATCTCTTACATTAACAGAAAGGCCGTGGCATAATTTTGTCCCGCTCCATTCCCCAAAATGAGTGAATAGTTACACTATGCACACTACACATACAGTACTATCAAATGAAAGGCCAGACTGCAGACCTTTGCAGCAGTGAACAGGCAAGGTCATTCTTCTTCACTGTTCTCAGTGGATCAATCTGCACAATCTCAACCACATTCACCATTACCCTTGGCATCTGCAAACAAAGGGAGAGAAATTGAGAAAGTGTATAAATCTGGAGCGCACGTTATGCAATAGTGGTAGTGTGCAGGTCCACACATGTGTACATCAACAGTCTACCATGTAACGTTACCTGATTGTAAAGCATGTCCAGGCTGATCTTGAGGTTGTCACTGTAGTTCTTTGCTGACAGGCTGTACTGTGAAAGGCAGGCACATGATAACAACAATCAATTCAGATTCCATGTTACACCAATTCACTGATCTACATACATACGTTATTAGGGAAACCTACTTGGTCCAAGCAGTAGTTGCAAAGATCATTCGTGCCAACGAATATTGTCACAAGCTTCCAGTCGTTGACAAAATCCACCTTCTGCGTGAGGAAGTAAAAGGGTGAGCCACAAGCTTGAGGGCTTAGCTCCTGCACACTAGACCATGCCTACCTTCTGATAAAGTAACTGCATTTAGGAATTAGTCTGTGGGAAATACGTGTTTGTATTCATTTCCAAAAATCCCAGATGTTAGCATCACGTGATTTTTTTCTTTTCATGAATTCATTGTGAGATTCAATGGAAGGGATTTAGGGAACTCAAATCCACATCGTGTCTCTCTGTTGGCTCCATCCGACAGCATCAAGGACAATGAACGCCTACTTTGTACTTCAATCTGAAAAACTACTTAAAGACCCTCATTTACCCCCCAGGAACACAAGGGATTACTGATCCAAGCATCCAGCAGTCTCACCTTATCTTCCTTCATAGCCTTAATGAGAGCCTGGATCTGGGATGGGATGTCACTGTAAATGCCACAAGGCAACAATTACAGTGGGGTATTACAGCGAGGCAGCCATTTATAAAAAGGTGATGGACAACAGAAATCCCTCACCTTACTTGTAATGCTATGATTAAGGGATCCCAAGGTGTTCACACTGTTCAATCACATCATCATAATCTCTCACCTAATTATCACCTAATTCCAATGTATTGATTTCCTTCTATTCCGTTGACAGATTTAACAGGGTGGAGTCTCTTACCCTTCCAGGCTTAAGCCAAGAAGGTCAATTACCATCCACATGTGGCCAAGGGTTAATGAGACAAATTTTTGCACACTCACATTATTGTGTCGGTGCAAATGAGTGAAGCTATGGACTTCAAGGAAGTACAAACTTCAGACCACGCCCCTAGTATCCAGACTCTTTCCTAGTTTATTAGCCGACTTTGGACAAGATAGGTGTATAATGGATATTCATATTAGGTTATTTTACGTTTGATATCCTGCTGTCCATCACTTTAAGCATGTGAAACATAAACAATATATGACTAAAATGCAGAATTCCATAAAAACATTGCTGTAAACATTGCACACCTTGTCTTGGCACCGGCCACAGCCATGTTGAAGCCCTTCTGTCTCGTACCCCGACCTTTGGAGAAACCCTGTAGAGCTGGGTTGAACTTCTTCAGGATGTCTGGAGAGATATTAAGTGGATGAGCACTATGGCATTAGGCATTCCAAAGAATAAACCACACCCACACCTAGGTGACGAAAACTAAAAGATTTGGCCTAGACACAAGCATATTTAAAATCCACCAATGTTGCGACATCATCACTTCCTTCCGTGGAGAGTGGGATGTTAATTATTTGTGGTAGCCTACTAGTTCTGCACAGTGGGTCCCTCAACTCACTTGGTAGCGTTGTGACCGTCTCTAGGGTGGCATCACCTCCAATACTGCAAACAATACAACGGATATCAGAGAGTTTGTGAAATCATAGTGAAGTGTGTGACGGGTGCTATTATGATTTGGCTGCAACCGTATGCTGACGTTACCTCCAGGAGACCCCCATGAACTCTGTCTTTAGCTGCAACACGTTCTTTGCCTTAGCGCCAGTGCCTACCTGAGAAGGGAACACACAGCCACGTCTTAATATCAATTACACATACAGCAGCAAAGTACACATTGCAGAGAGCCAAAAGCAGATAATGAGCCACTGTAAGATCAAAGCGTCATGGGAAGAAAAGGTCGACCGGGACAGAGTTATCATTGGCAGGATAAACAAAAGATTACAGGGCAGATAATAGAGCTCAGAGTTCAACGATTTCATCAGCAGCCAAAGACCACATAACTGCTTCTAGATGGTAAATGCTGCCTTTTTCCTCTGCATGTAAAATCTGCGTAGCAGGGGCCCTTACCGTGGAGGAGTCCCCCACGGCCGCCACCACCTTGATGTCTCCCGGTCGCAGCTTGTGAACTATCGTGGAGGCGATAAGAAAAAAAAATATTTCATCAGCGATGCAGTTGTCTCTCTGTTGTGTGTGCTGATAAAGGGAGTTGAACAAAGTCTCAGTGTCAGACTTACCTGAGGTGGGCACTGAGGCAGATGGGCTAACGTTCACACAGGAGAAGTTACTTCCCCAGTTCTGATAAAACAGAAATAGCATCAGGGCATTGAGAAAATAAATATACATTATATTAATGTAATCATATTCGGTTTTCATTCTTCAATCAATTTATTAGTGAGTGTCTTGCTGTCATGCTTTTCGTAAGAGACCCGTTCAGACACTGCATTGGTTCAATAAAGAGAAGAGGTTGTGTGTCTTGTTCACGAGAGAATATTCATCATGGAGACGTGTTACCGTGATTGGTGCTGGTGTTGGCGCCGGCCCCTTGTAAGTGTAGTTGCTGTTCTGGTAAGTTCTCAAATATGGTGAACCCTGAGGACAAAGAACATCCAATGAGATGTGACATACCGTATGGATGGAATCTATTGCTATTTAATCTAGAGTCTTTATAATATATATCATTCCATTAATGAGGTAACAGACAAACAAAATGTTACTTTCATTATATGTTAATATGCACAGGGACATGCTATAAAACACTGTTATGGTTATTGGTTCAAAATAATGTTGAATGGCAGTGTTCATACCTTTGATGGACATTTCAGCTTAAGATCAGGTGAAAAATCTTGTACTGAAGTCTTTGATCCCAGAGGCTCCAGCTTTTGAACAAAATAAGTGAGTTTAGCATCCAAATATCATCGAAGATCCTGCTAACTGTGAACCTGTTAAATCCTGTTAACAAACAACACTTCTGTTCTGCACTTGCATAATACCAATCATCGAATACCTCGCAGGCTTCTGGAATAAGAATTTGAACATGGCCTTTGGAATGCCCACTTACTAAAATGTTGGCCAGTGTTGTAAACATTGCCTAAAATAGCATATACACACTGAACTAATCCATTGAAGCAGAGTTTTACCATGTTGTTCCACAGAGAGCGAGCCATCGAAGTCTGCGCCTTTTGGCTGAGGTGGAAGCAGTCTGCGCTGAAGTAAGTCCGGTCAGGAGTCCCGTCCTTTTGGAAGAGAAAGACATGATGAATACAAAGACAATGGGGTTTCTTTCAGCTGGGACTCGCCTCTCCTCACACTAGAAGCCCTGCCCAGGTACGTAGGTATTAGACTGGGGTCTCACCGGTTTA
Organism: Trisopterus minutus; assembly: GCA_027122715.1. Classification (NCBI taxonomy): domain Eukaryota; kingdom Metazoa; phylum Chordata; class Actinopteri; order Gadiformes; family Gadidae; genus Trisopterus; species Trisopterus minutus. Next base: position 12,724,480 of record JAOPUD010000098.1, read on the forward strand.
ACTGGGAGCTCAATGTCCCGAATGAAAGGCTGGATGACCACGGTGAAGTTGGAATGTTTGTCATAGCGACCGGACTCCACAAGATCATTGAGGGAACTCTGAAAAAAGAAAAATGTTTGGGGTAGGGGAGCTAACCCCTAATGGCAACTTGACTGTCTTTACTACACTGAAGCAGTGGTTGTTGTATGCTCTACCTGATAGCCTCTGATTAATTTCTCTAACTCTTCGTAGCTTTGAGAGCCCGTCTTTGGCGAGATGACACACGGACACAATATCCTGCCAAGAGAAGAGGTCACTCGCGTGCATTCCTTTACGACAATCAGATTTGTCTTATCAGATAGTAAAATGACATCAACGTGGGGTCAGAGACTGAGTGAGTTGTCGATGCCCCCAATATAAATGTATTGCCTACTTGACCAGCCATGTGGGGCATTTGCTGCTGGGGTCTGAGTGTATGGGTCTCAGCGGGAGGAGGGTGAGGACCTCCACCAGGTTGACCATGGCCCGTGGAACCTGAACCAAACACACAAGGCCTTCAGTCTTTGAATGGGAATACGCTGGCTCATGGGTTAGACAGAGGGTGAAGGGGCTCTCTGTTTGTTCTCACCTCTTTATGAAGGTAGTCCAGGCTCTCGCGAACATGCCGCAGATAATTATCGACAGAATAAAAGAGCTGGGAGAATGACAAAGATGGTAGGCTTTAGAGTATTTAAAGGGTTTTCATGTCGACTAAATGTTTTGGCACAAGGAGGAGACAATCGCAAGGTTCAAAACGGAATGCATTTGTTTCAGAATTATCATTAATACATAAGTAAAGAAAACGTGAAACACACAAGCACTCACTGAATTTCTGCAGCTGTCGCAGGCATCGTTGCCCCCAATAAACATGGTGATAACCTTCCAGTCGGATTCAAAGTTGATGCGCTGAAGAGGTCAGGTGGTTTTTATTGGTTTTTGATGCAATATGGGGAAATTATGCCTTGTGGCATCAAGATTTCTAATTTATTCAAACCACAGATTCTTCACAGAATTTTTACTCATTGTTATTTGGTGCATCTATTATATATTTTCTTTGACGCTGTGTCATGATTTGTCGAAACGCCCGGATTTCTGGAACTGGTAAATTAAGTGTATAAGCCGTCTAGGATGGAGCAATAAAAAAGTGAATTCATACTAGCAAAATCATGTCTAGAGAGGCTAGATGAGTCTCATCTAACACATTGAGAAAAGGCTCTATAGGTAAATAAATCTAACCCTAACCCTATTAATTACAACCTCAGTACTTTAACAAAGGATGTGGGTATGGCATGCAATCAGAATGCTATCGTTGCTTGATTAACTTATAATTTTGCATGCATAATGCAAAAGATGATTTGCCCTATGTTAATAAAGTGAATAATCTTATGCATTATTCATGCTGGTGATGAATGGTAATTTAAAAAAATACATTTGTATGTAATACTTACACGATCACTCTTCATTCTGTTCACCAGGGCTTGCACCTGTTTTAGAATGTCCCTTTAATATAAAGTCAGACAGACAGACAGACAGACAGACAGACAGTTTAGATTTGCATTTCAAAATAAAAGCTGCAAAAACATTTCTGCCCCTGGTTTCACAAAAACACGTACTTGCTTTTTGCACCAGCCACAGCCTGATTAAGGAAGGCGTTTGACGTGTCCTGCTTGCCCATTCCAACAGAGTAGCCAAGTAATTCAGTGTTGAAATTCCTCAAGATATCTGTAAATGTAAAAAAAAACAAAGAGTAAGAGAAACAATTTAACAACAGAATAATTACATTAAAAAGTGTAATGTTACTATAGGGAATTTGAAGATGACGTCACACCGTGTTGAACACTATGGTGAACGAGCCATGTTTAGAGGTCACTGCCTCTGTTCTTCTGTTGTCTCACAAGACGGCGCCCGGTGTGGCACACCTTCACATTCTCTATATCCACAGATATTTTAATAACATCTCTCAGGGCTCTCAGCTGTAAACCAATGCTGGCCAACATGGTTGTCCTACTTTTGCATTACGATCTTGATCTTGATTCGGTTTGCTCGTGTTGTACACACATACGTCAATGCCTAAAGTGTTGGTTCTTGTGTGATTCCCCCTTTGATTTTCCTACAAACCAGAGCCAGGTGGTAAGAATACTCACTGGGCAAAGTGGTGACAGTGGTCAGATTTTCATCTCCGCCAATGCTGTGCAAAAATAAAACAACATGGATATTGAGTATTTTTTTAGTCCAAGGGATCATCCAAGTATGTGGTCTACCATTATGTACTCCATTGATGGTTTGTACTTAATACTTGTATTAACACAATCAATACCAATGGATCAGAACGCTATGTGAGTTCAGCTCCTCCAATCAGGACGCATAGGTTCTGCTGCCTGAGGTGTGGCGCAAACAGACACAGGTCTTCCTTTATCTCTTCAGCCAGTGTCATCTCAAACAATCTGCTTTTATCAGGAGTTGTCTCCCAGAGAGTGCTCTGATCTGGCCAGATCTCCTTGATTGTATGTGCTCTATCTCTGATGGTCCCGATGTCCTTGGTATCTATTCATTGTTTTGTTTTGTATGGTATTGCATTATTTATGACTACTATTGTAGAACAAATTGATCCTTGGGGGACATTCAAGATTCACTCTACTCTACGATGAAGTCTACTGCATTAAGATATGGCTGTTAAATCGCGAACCATGACATACCTCCAAGACAAGCCTCTGTATTGACTGAGAACGTCCAGTACATCACTCGGAGCCGATCCGATGCCATTGCCTGCCTGCACAGAGAATATCTTGTTAAAATAGCGTGAGTGTTTGTCTAATGCGACCCCCACTGAAGTTAACAGTTCACTGCTTTGAGTACAATCCAGCTCGAGTTGCATTATTGACCACAACCACAACCTAGGTTGGGTACATTGGTGCGTGTCGACACAGTTCTGCTCAACATGTAAGGCATATGAAATACATCATCCTACATTAAATATAACAACTGATGATCAGTCCATATCTATAAAACACATATGTAAAGAGTATTTAAAGAGTGACGCCAGCTACATCCCATTTATGAGAAATAAATCAACACCGGGCCTCTGTGGAAAAAAGGTGATGGCTTCACCCCATGGCTTCTGACATCTGGTGTTTTGTGATGGTGAAAACATTATGATTTGAACTCACTGTTAAAGAGTCTCCCACTGCAGCCACAACTCTGATATCTGCCGGACGCAGGGCATGGACTGGGAAGACACAACATGATCATAAAAGAGCCATGCTTATCATGATGGTTAACACAACGTTAAATTACCTCTAAGACCTGTTGATAACAAAAACACTTGTGGTGTTTGAACAGGACACCCAACGCAACGCTTAGCATTTGTTTTATTTAGATTTGTAATCAGGATAACAGGATAAGATGATGATTGGTGATGAAACCTTTTGCTGAGGTGATGATCAGGTGTCTTACCCGAGGTGGGTGGGGTGGGGGAGGCGCCCAGATCAGTGCAGGGCATCTCTGTGCCGGTGAACTGGACAAAGGGAGAAGATGTTAAGGTTGTTTTTTCAGAGAGAGAGAGAGAGAGACAGAGACAGAGACAGAGACAGAGAGAGAGAGAGAGAGAGAGAGAGAGAGAGAGATGAATGTAGATGGAGGTTTGGTTAATACTCTACCGGGTTCAGGAGAGGAGAGGCATCAATGCGGAGAGTGAAGGGTGAGTTCCCCTCTGTCCGGAGGAAGGGTCGGTCCTGGGGGAGGGAAGGAAAGACAGAAGAGATAGGAAGGTGATTGGAAGAGAAAAAGCCCGGGGCCAGAGAGTCAGATATGTAATGAGAGCAGATTAATGAGTATCAGGCAAAAAAGGACAAAGAATTAAATGTAGATATGTTATATATTTAAGTGAGGTAAGGGTACCTCACTGGGACAGGGCACTGTGATGATCAATTCATTGTCCTCTATGCTGGGCTGGCCAGCTTGGGGCTGGAGCTGGAAAGAATTATGTTTAAAGGGTTGTGGTTTTTTCATCACTATATTTATGAGATCTAAAAGAATATTGTAAATAAGTTATATCGAAAGGCTGCAGCAGCTCCTCCCACTAATAGCCGTCTTACCAGGCTGGTCAGTATCTGAACCATGAGCCGGTCGGTTAGCCGCCTTGCTTGTCCCTCAGACACAACCCTGCCGCCCTGATGGAAGAAGACTCAGAGGTAAAAAACTCAAAAAAATAAATGACAAAAAAAACAACAACAATTTTTTGCCACTGTGTCAACCGAAACAAAGCTTATTTTTTTTTTTACAGACACAACATATTTCCAAAACATTGCAACCTTAGCTTCCGAAATAAAGAATTTGCTTCCGTTTTCCAATAGGGAAACAAAATGGGGTGGCAGTAAGCGCATTACTTATGGCCTATAAACTCACAGTTGTTGTTGTAAGGTCGGTCAACAGAGGGGTTTCCTGGAGAACCACAGTGAAGTCTTCTCGGTCGCCATACCAACCCTTCTTCACGAGGAGGTTATTCAAGGACTCCTGTCCAAAACACACAATAGCTTGTAGAAGAAGAAGTAGCCTAGCAAAAACATCACACTCACTGTATATATATTACTGCATTAACTAAATAAGATGAAGGCCGTACCTGTAGGAACTGTGTGAGCACAGCCCTGTGTAACCGCACTTCTGGTTCTGTTTGGGAGCATGGACACTTCCTGTCAACACAGTGCAGAGGGGAAAACAACAACAGGTTATCATTTGTTCCTGAGATTACTGCATTTGTTGAATGAATGGAAAGTTTTATTATTTTTAAATGTTCCTTATTGTGTTAAATGTTCCAAATGTGAAGCACTTTCAGCTGCATTCTGTGTATGAAAGGTGCTATACAAATAAAACCTATTATTATTATTATTAACATAGATTAACCTGTTATTGTAGCTGTCGTGCTCTCCGTCCCACACGGCCAAACTGACAATGGTTCTCTTCAGCTGCAAAAACAGAGCGGTCAGTCTTCAAACCGCATTATGATTGTTAAGATCATTGTGATTATTATAAGTATGATACCATTTGTATTATTAAGAAATAATTTAACAACATTACATTATTTTGTAATAATAGAAATGCTATCCCACTAATAATGATTTTTATAATTGATATTATCATTATCATTACAATACAATAGGAGGTTTTTTCAAGGTCCTTGAAAATATACATCATCATATAATCAACCTGAGAGTGCAGCAACTGCAAAGCGTGATCAACCTCCTGGACAGTGGTGTTGATGACAGTCTTTGCCTGCACACAGAGGAAACGAGCACAAATTCGGTCAGCAACTGAGGAAGAATGGTGGCTTTCCTGAAAGCCTGGGCGGGTGATGTACCTTATCTTTAGTTAAACTGTAAATGACAGACAGTAATAAACCCAAACCCACAATCTATAGTTGACCTTCACAATGCTTTGGTGGGGTTGAATAGAAGAAACATTTTGTATTGGAGGAAATCAGATTTATTTATGTTTCACCTGAACATTAACAAGATTGTTTGTACTTAATAATAATACTCGACTCTGGGTTTGAAAGTCTGGAAACACAAGTTGGAGGTGGGGACAGATATGGTACTATTTGCACTTGTTTTGCCATCATACACTTCGTACTGTTCATTCTTATCACATGGCATATCTAAATAAGTGTCTGACGGGAGGTTTTAGCCTACCTGCTCGTTCTCGCAGGTACACATCTGATCCACCTGAACAAAGAGCAGCACTAGCTTCCAATCCCTCTCCACATCAATGTTCTGTCAGGACAGACATACAGACACAGACAGGTCAAACTGTAGCATAGGTGGAAGATTGGGCACAATGCGTTGACCACAAGGTATGTGTTATTTATTGATTGGTTGTTCGGTATCCTCGCCCCAAGGTGCCACTAGCTGGTGGGTTTGACTTTAAATTGATTTCTGATGACATTATCTTACTAATAAAGCTCCCAATGTGTGTGTGTGTGTGCGTGCATGCATTTGTGTGTACCTTACGGCTCTGCAGGTCAAGAGACAGTTCTTTTGCCTGCTCTAATAGATCCCTATAAACACACAAAACATATACAGAAAATATTACATGTTGTTTCTCTGCATTCAAAATTGTATGACTAGATCAAATGTAGCCGTGCCGTTTGTACCTGTGTTGCACAAAGTCCCTGTCGTAGAGGTTCGTCTCTGCAGACACCGTGGGGGTGAAAAGTGTAGGGCTGAGCAGCGCCATCATCTCTGAGGAAGACCAGATCAAAATAAGTTTAAACACACGATGGCAATGCTAAATCTAAACCTAATTTCCATTTGGACAAAATGTACCAAACTGCGATCAAAGAGGCTGCTTTTCATGTCTACCAAGAATCCAAATGAGGCTTGGAAGTGACAGATTGGAGCTGTATTAAGCCAATTAGTTACCATTAATTAATCCTCAGTATGAACGATAGGTCACACGTGTGTATAATGTACGCAACAATTATCGTACCTAATGACACACTAATACAGAAGATAATTGGCAATGTATGATGTATAAAGCTTCAACAATAATTACTCTTATCAATGGTCTTTAAGCTATGAGAGCTGTAAAGATACCACACAGTAGTATCCAAATATATAGATTATGTTCAACTCTGCTCCAAATGATAGCCAAGTCTATAGAATCTATAGGTTGAGGTCAAATTGAGCAGGATCTGAGTATACAAGCAAAAAACACTGGTGGGCAGCAACAAACATGACAGTCACCTTGGAGTCGGTCCATCACTTTGGGCAGCTCTGTGCTGTAGGGAGGCCGAGAGAAAAGAAGAGAGGGTGGGCAGGAGGGCCGTTGATTGCTCAACAGATTTAAGTTCATACAATCTGTTCAGCGTCATGTTCAGAACCATTCAACAACTGGTCTTCCTGGTTACCTGGTTTGCAGGCCAATGGGAGAAAGGACAGCCAGATCTGAGGGCTTCACACTATGGGCTTGAGAGATATAAATCCATTGATTATTGTTTTGCGAAACCCACGACGGATGGTCGGACAGATGGACAGACGGACACACAGTTACAGTGGATACTATCATAGATACAGTGAAGAGAGAGGCATGGACGGACGCATGGACGTACAGACAGACACTCACCAGTTGATGGAGGCGGTTGAGAGGGATGTGTCTCAGGGCATGGTAGGGCTGTTACTGGGGTGATAATAGAGTGGAAGAGACATGAATACCTCAGTATAACCTTGGTACATTCATCACTGTCCCGCCAAGACAGGCAGTGTTATTCAATGGAATAGAATTACTGCTCATGGAAGGCAAAATATCCAGAATATATCAACACCTGCAACTGTTACATTTGTACATTCCTATATATATGTAAACAATATAACCTTGGGACTTCCACCAGACTTTAATTTTAAAAGGTTTAAGTCATGTCAGCGCTTTTATCGCTAAATATTATTTTTTGATTTATCTTGCGGCAATCATTTAAGGTTAATCACCATCTCAACCTCTTTCTCCATTTCAAAACATTTGAAATCAACAACTCCACCACCTGAATGGTGTTCTGTACGGCTTCAACTTAACACTTAATCAAACTATAAATGTCATATGAGTCTAAGCAGACTTTGGCAAGAAAACTGGACATTCAAACAAGGAAAAATGAACTAAATCAACCTGATGTCCACACGAGCGCCAGCAGCGTAGCAGTAAGCAGCGATGAAATCATTCTTGATCTTTCTACTCCTCTCTGTCTTCTCCTGGCTGCTCTCACTACTTATGTTGGACTGCTCTTTATGACGGGCAATCCTACCCGCCAAGGTTATACATATGCATAATTACAAGGCCCGGGAAAGGGGGAGGGGGGAAGAGGGGACTGGCCCAGTCCTGAAGCGTTAATGGCCTTAGCAGTTAGCCTGGCAACAGTGACAGTGCATAAAGGGTCTTGACGTGCATTAACGGGTGGGAGTAGAGGGGTAAATAAGGGCATTGTTAAACAGGGTGCTGGGGGGGGGGGAGTGGAGGGTGAAAGGTCAAAGATGAACGCCAGTCACCGCAGCATCTGACTGACACAACATTGGATCTGCGTCTGAGGTTAGTTAGGGTATCTTGAACTTCAATGCCAACATGAATTGTTTCAATGTGACAATGTAGTCCTGTGTGTGTATTCAACAAGCATGTCAGGCCTTATCAAGACAAGAGTGACAAGAGAATGTCGTTCACAATTTCAAAATTTTCTTAGTTGAGATAAGGATAAGGAAGGAGCATTAAACTCCTTATCTGGTGGTTTGATAAACAGTAACAATGTTATTCTAAAAGTTCTAAAACTATAATTACAGGATGTATCAGATAAACGTATCTATTTCTGCATGGCAGTATGAAAACACATCAAATAAAATGAAGGTATAAGCTATCAGCTAATCGCTGATTGGTTAGTAATAAGTGAGATGTCCCTGACCTCATGGGTTGACCTCTCTGCCTCCATAATGAGAAGTCAGGAGTCACACTTGTTACAGGTGGTGTTTCTACCGTTGAACTGTTTATCAGTGAATGGGCCATACATCTGGAACATTCTGAGGGATGGCCTTGTGGTGTTTTTGTTTGCAGGACATGAAACACAGAGTGCAGAGGAAAGGTTTAGTGGACGATGAAGAAGCATTTTTAAAGGACTGAATGATCACTCAAGCCATGAGCATAAGCTTATGAACAGCATTCTCAACATCATTCCATCATCCATTTTCATTGGACTTACGAATGAAAAAATGACAGTTTACCCAAATTATATAGCTCTGTGCACACGACTTTGAGTAGGCCTTTTATAAAACTAAAACAAAGATCAATAATATACTTTCACCTTGAATACCAGTATTCAAGACAACGTTCTGAATAAACCAGTTTACTCTTACCAGAGAAAGCACGCATTGCACTCCACAATGATGTCAGCAATTCTCTGTAGCATTTACTAGGAACACGGCAGTCTTAGTAACACATTTCCATCACCTCTGATTAGAGATATTATGGACCGTTACATAAAAAGGTCAAATGCGAGGGGTCTACAAAAAAAACAATATGCAATACTGTTGAGTCATCTATGACACCATTATGGCCTCATTTGTTGTACACACACACCACACACCACACACACACACACACACACACATAATTGCTCCAATCCCCTTTTCCTCCAGCTACAGCACCCTGCGCCCCCTAGTGGTCTGACAGGAAACGTCAACGACGTGGCTACGTCACCGACACCGGATGTTGATCATTTTCACATCAGCTGTGGCGAAAAACCAAAACACTATGTGGACTCCGGCGACAGTTTAACCCGGTACACAACGGACACAGACAGCTCTGAGAAGGAAACAAAAGTTGACTGCTATTGAATATTCTGACCTGTACGAGGGACTGACGACATTCGGTCCGGCGTTTACCTGCCACGCCGCCCGTCCACGATCACCAGTGTGTGCGGGTAACGCTATAGCATTGTCACGTCGTGTGCTACTTGCGTGGTGCAACTCGCACCCAGTGCTGTTTCACCAGACCACGGCTCAATTCTAAACGGTTGTGTCTCCTCTCGAAGGTTTGCCGTACCGTGAACCAAGTGTGCGGAGAACATGGGACGCATCTTCCTGGACCACATCGGCGGCACTCGGCTGTTCTGCTGCGCCAACTGTGACACGACGCTGACCAACCGCGCCGAGCTCATCTCCACGCGCTTCACGGGGGCCACGGGCAGAGCCTTCCTCTTCAACAAGGTGCCACCGCTTCATTGACCTCCAGACTAACCCAAAGCACACAGGCCATGCTTGGACCATTGGATCGGACCGTTGGGATTGGCTGCAATGCAATTGCATACTACCGAAAGCCCATCAAAGATAGATGCAGGACCAAAGCATACAGCGATAATAGGCCTAAAACTAGGTGCAGCGTTATCCACCATATGCTTTGAGTCCTAATTTGTTCCCATCTTCAGGTTACTATTACCCATGTCCCCATGTGTTTTTTTTCTGACTACAAAAACAAAGCTGGTGTCCATCTGCTTGGAAATCTGTTTATAGGCTTAGTCATATTAATGCTAGACTGCTATCCTCAAAGAACTCAAAGCAATTTTTGTCAAATATGTCAGGGAATGGTGCTGGAAGCTAGGTACACCCATTCACATGCTCAAGAGAACTATGAAGACAAGAGGACTATTTGTAGTAGCGGGCGGATTGGTTTCTGTGTGGTCGGTAGCCACAAATAATTTCTAACCACTCCAATACATTCATTCATTCAACCTTTATTTAAAATGCTCAGAAGAATCATTGAGAGGGACCCTCATTTTCATAATGAAATTAAAAAAAAGTGTCCAAAGGGTGCCAGTCTATCTAAGGTGACATGGCAAAATATTCCATGAGTCCGACACTTAAAGCTGTCCGTCCATGATCGGTCCTGGCACGATGCCGCTGAAGCATCAGCCCTGGGAGCCAGTTCAATGTCAGCCAAAGGTCCAGTCAACAGGGATGAAACTTAAGATGCCAGTTTTATCCGACAGGGGTTTAATAAATAAACAAACGCTAATGGTTACATCTCTCAGCCAGAGAAGACCAAAACCAACCTCACCCTAAAGGATACAGGGATGAGTATCGTAAGCACCACCAATAAACAGAATCTTTATACATTCCCAAACAATACTATATCTTATCGTTAATTTCCTTTTTTCCTGAAACGTTCCCCATAGGGAAGCTCTGAGGGACTGACCCTTTCCGTGTGCCTCTCACCCCCCACCCCCCCACCACCCTACAGGTGGTGAACCTGCAGCACAGCGACGTGCAGGAGCGCGTCATGCTGACCGGAAGGCACATGGTGCGGGACGTGAGCTGCAAGAACTGCAACAGCAAGGTGGGCTGGCTCTACGAGTTCGCCACGGAGGACAGCCAGCGGTACAAGGAGGGGCGCGTCATCCTGGAGAGGGCGCTGGTGAGGGAGAGCGAGGGATTCGAACGCACTCCTTCGGACACCAACTCTTGAATCTGCCTGATTTATTTTTATTTCTTGTCCTTTTCCCCCCCCACCCCTCCCCGCTGCTTCCCAGCTAGGTGGTCGTTGGTTTATATATATATCAAAGCGCCACTGCCACGCGCTCAGATCTGACGGCAGAATAGTTTGTTTCAACGTGGGCTACTGCAATTGTCCGACCTCACTCACTTTGCACATGCTGTTACCGTGGTTTTGGTTTTAGTTTGGTTTGGTTACTCATTTTGCAAAGATAAAATAACACTTGACGTGCTACATACATGTTGTTGAATTTGGTGATCATGATCAACAGAGCAAGCACCTGGATTCATGTCAACCTGAAACCTGCCGGCCCTCTCGTTTCACACATACCACGTGCAGAGTCGCACCCTTGATGTGGTGGTGTGTATTCAATGTTCCATAGAGAAATCTAATAACGAATGCTTTCCACAGTATCCCAAGTCTAGGCTTCATGTAAGATAATCTTGTTAAAAGTCAAAGAACAATTGGTGTGTTTGTTTCTATTTGGTTTACATTTGCTGATGATTAACTTTAACTCTGTTCGACCGAATGTTTTTAAATTGTGAAACCAAAAAAAAATAAAAATCCTTCAAGGCAAATCGTTGTTTTCTGTTAAAGTCCGAACATGCGTCCGCAAAAAACAAAGTACAGCTAAGATGTCTTGTGTATGACATGATGAGAAATATTACACCGTGTGTGTGCCTGGGGTATTTTTCAAATGCCTTACATACGGTCTGTTATCATTAGATTCCACCGGTGTGTGCATACCACAGTCGGCATTTAAAGGTGTCGGAAACAAGCGCCCCCCTGGGGCAGGGGGAGGCCCGTTGCATTGTGGGCTCAACCGGAAGTATGCCGGAGAGAGGACCGTGTTTACTGAGCGATGTTGGAGCACATCGTTCCATGATTTTTCCTTGTGGAACTTATTTAATTTTCGAGTAGACATACAACAATAACAATGGCCAACGGTGAGTTGCAAACCTTTTCAAGTGAATCAGTTTGCCTTAACAGAAAGAAGGAAAAAAAAACACGCAGATGAAACATGTCAATGTAAAAGACAATGTTTTACACCATCAACGTTGGCGTTATGTTGCTTGTTTTTTTTTTTTAATCAGCTAACCAAATCGTTTACCAAGTCATATTTTTCAGCTGTGTTTTCTGCTCTTTTGCGTTGCATTCCATCATGTTAATTTCCGATGTTGCTCTGTTTTGCTGTCAGAGCCGGTGAGTGCGGCGTTCAAGCTGTACTGCCTGTCTGTGATGACATTGGTGGCAGCGACATACACTGTGGCCCTGCGGTACACCAGGACCATATCATCAGGGGACCTGTACTTCTCCACCACCGCTGTGTGCACCACTGAAGTCATCAAATTAATACTCAGTCTCGGGATGTTGGCGAGGTTAGAATTACCCTCTTTCACCACAGTAGTTCCAGTGTATCGCAACGTGTATTGCTAGTGCTGGGCAGTGTGAGGTGAACCCTGTACATCATGCTTCTTTTTTAATTGTTCGAAAAGAAAAATTAATTGTTCCTTTACGTAAGCTGTACAACCGGTTTATAAGGGTGTATCATTGGGCCCATTGTTTACTTTGTAATCCCAAAGCAAACATTCCGCATCAATAAAAATACTGGCAGTAACTTTTCCACATATCCAACCAATCCTTTTTGCAGTCAAGTGTTGAACAATACATTGACAACAACAGATATTAAGGGGATATGTTATTAAATGGCTTTTGAACATATGGCACCACATTTTTTGTCATTTTGTAGCCGGGGGGAAAGTGTGGCTATCCCAGTTGA
>JAOPUD010000098.1:12743479-12762803 GCA_027122715.1 Trisopterus minutus
ACACACACACACACACACACACACACACACACACACACACACACACACACACACACACACACACACACACACGGTCATTCAAGCACACATGGATGCTTACCACATAAATCATCTCATCAAAATGGAACTTTTCCTTGCGGTCTATGGCTGCAGCAATATCTCTGCAAATGCAAAACAAACAAATTCCAACATGATTAGCACATTAGCACATGTCTATGTCCAACAATACTTTCAATTAGGACTTCTCTCTCATTGGCTTTGGTTGTTCTGCATGAATTCACTGATTTGGTTCTTGAACATAACCTAAACCTGAACAAACCATAAACTTTGTGACTGCTAAGTGAAGTAAAACAGTGAATATATGCAGCATGGTCAAAAGTGTGTGTGCGTGCGTGTGTGTGTGTGCGTGCACGCATGCTCTCCCACCGCCACTGACCTGGTGATGTAGAGCGAGGTGCCGTCACTACGTAACACTGTAGAGCAGCTGGACATGTCGCCCTCTGCAGAGACGTCCACCACGCTGGTTCCCCTCCTGCAAAACACGCCCGACCCCAACACAGACCGTCTATGACTCGTTGCCAGTGCACCGAAAATGTAGTCCAAGGGAAGGATGTGAGGGATTTTATCTTTTGTAAGCAGTTTCCTTGGGCCTGTCACCCCCTTTTTAGGCCGGACACATCATGCAATACCAAGCACTTGATTTTTGTGCGTCTGATTACCCGCACCCTGTCGATATCCTCCTGTCACATCAATGACCCAGTGAAGTAGTTGGGTGTATTAGACCCATTTAAGATCTAACAATCCCCTCTACATGAACCTACTCTGTGGTTTTCAGCAGGCCGCGGGTCTGCAGCAGCTGCACCACCTCCTGGGCCTGCTCCTGGTGGAAGGACTCCCCGGAGTAGATGTCAAAGGGAACGCCCAACCGCTGGAAGGGGATACAGTCAAAGCTTCATTGAAGGGTGGAAGGAAGAAACACTTTTTACTGTATTTGCTTTAAGGATGTTATCTCTTCTCTGTGCTTCACTTCTGAACAATGTGTAGGTCCCAACTGAGTAAACACAAATATTGAGGGAATATTTCCTGGTAGTTTTACTTTGAGCGGAAAGGAAGTCAGGGCACTTCTTTTTTATTTTTTATTTCAGGGATTCAGGTTTCACTTGGAAATGCATCATATAAAGGAAGTGATTTAGCAAAATCTCTCTCCACCTGCCTTGCCAGATCAGTTATCAACCCCTGAGTGACCCTGGACCTTGTGCGTGGGATGTGTACCTTGTAAACCTGCTGGTACTCCTTCACTGTAATTTCCCTGAATTGTTGCCATAGTGACATGGCCTGGCTGTCGTGCTGCTCCAACTTCTGAAAGAATTCTCTGGCGGCCAGCTGGAGTTCCTCATTGTGCTCTGCTTCTTTGTTTGCTTGAACATAAACCTTGAAGGCACAGGACACAGGTCACTCACCTTACTGCCACATTGTCCTTACCGGTATAATCAAGTAGGATTTTTACAGTTTATTTGATTACACATTAAACAGATAACACATAAAACAATAATATGCAATACTGGGCGTGTCGAATGCTCAAAAGCCCTGTTCAACTCACATCAAATAGATGCTGCAAGGGATTCACATTCAATTTTTCTTGACTTCCAAATTGCTCAAAGCCAGCCCCCAGCAGACCTGAAGCACAACAAAGCAGACCGTTATAAATATAGTTTCTACTATGCAGACATAGAAATACATTAAAAAAAAAACCTGCAAGACATTTGTGTTATTCCCTCACCAAACTGCATGCCCCAGTCTCCCAGGTAGTTCATTCGAATAACCTGGTTCCCAAGAGACTCCTTGAGGTTGGCGATGAAGTTACCTGGACATATAGCAGATCGAGATGAATTTACTCTCCACTTTAAACTGACAATGTGTAATACTTACAAAAAAAAAAGACTATATCTGTAGTCAATTCTGATCTATAGTGATTTCAATAATGTTAGCAATAAAATCACATCAACCTCCAACAGATATATTGTACAAATAAATTTTAAAAATGCTCACCTATGATAGTTGACCGCAAGTGTCCAGCATGAAATTTCTTTGCAATATTTGGAGAACTGTAGCATGAAATACAAATATGGGTTAAACATCTAAGGGTGTTTGTGTCTGCGTGTGTGTGCATGTGCGTGCGTGTATGTGTGTGTGTGTAAAAGATATACCTAAATTCCACCAGCGTTTTTCCTTTCTTGACAGTATTGAAAAGTTCACTATTAAAGCCAAACATCACATCCTCTTCTCCAAAGGGCTCCAACATTTTCTAACACCAATATTAAGGGCATGAAAAGTTTTCAGTGTGGCACACAAACAGAAGTGAGAGTGTATTTTGACCATCTTGTTTCATTGTACAAAGGTAAACAAATGCAATATACCTCCACAAGAAGTTTACGGTGGATTTTGAAGGTGATCATCCCCCCAGGCCCTGTAGATATTTCTTCAACTACATTGTCCTGATTCAACTGAGCAGAGAAATAGTTAAGTTAGTAAATAATTGAAAATGAGAATGTCTAGTCTACTAATATTTTTGGCTTAGGCCTATATATTAGAAGGTAACTTTTAAATAATACAATAGTCCCCAAAAATTATTTTTCTCTCTTCTGTCTTCTAAAAGGTATGTTGATCCGTGTGATAATCGACCTGCTACGCTATATGCTCTATAGGCTATATGCTCAAACCTCATTGGCCAGTGCTTCTGCCTGCAGCTGGGCGTCTCCGTGGGACGGTAGCATGCCATTCATCCGGAGTGTACTGACGGGCACTCTGAAATCAGGAGATTGTCTGAAAAAAAACAAAAAAAAACAACTTTACTTTAGGGAACATGGTTCAACATTTGAGCTGATTCGGCAGAATAACAGACACACACAAACAAACATTACCGTTTCTTTGAAACGGGAGCCGCATGAAGGGCTGGAATGAAGACATCTTCTGGTTGATGCAATGTCCTTGCCAGCTATGACACATATCAGACATTAATATAAACTATGACTGCTACCAGAATATTAATGAGGTTTGTTGAAAAGACACAATTAGACAAAGTAATAAGTAATAGTTAAGAGCTTCGTGACAACATAAGCCTCATACAAACTTATCATAGGGCTTTATTGAGTGTTGGACAAGCTAATTGCAAACGTGCACACGCGCCATACAATATTTCACACCGACGCCCCGAAGTAAATACCTTTGCAGCAATGCTTCTTCTAAAGAAACAAGCCATTTGTGCAAGACTACATTTAATAAAACATTTAAAATGTACTTGTTTGACTATGAAAGACGACCAGCTGAGGTTCAACCTGACATTTCCTCTACTTCCTTGTTAACCGTGTCCACCTTCTCCGCCAGCCAATCGGAAGGCTTCGTTTGCTGACGACACTAAGACGTGCAAAAGGGGCGCTTGATATGCTCTCCGCCGCTGCTGAACTGAATGCCCACGTCCACACCATTTTATGCCTATGCGTGTCTGACACGCTCCATAATACCTACCCTATTTACTGCGACTATCCATTGTAACAATATATTAAAAAAACTAAATCTAATGATCAGCTCAGATTATTTTTGAGTATCTGTGCAATTAATTGTTTTAGTACTAATGTTACAGAATAAAATGTACTCCTATATAATTACATCTTGCATAAAAGAAAATCTCATATTCAAGTCACTAAACAAGAGGCGAGCAAACATGACACTACTTAATCAACACATTTGTGAAAAGAATTTATTTAGCTTGAACCAATGTCTCAACACATTTAGCAAATAAAATGATATTTTGATAACCAAAACAAAATGAATACAGTGTTTACAAACTGAATTCCAGTAATTTCCATACATTATGAAACAATTCATGAAAAGGAAAAACATTTCTCTTGTCCAGTCTGAGAGGTTTATTGATCCGACCACCCATGGGTGACCAATCCCTTCTTTAAAATGTACATTAAGAGTAGCTATACAGGTAAGATCACTTCTGCAAAACAATCAACTTTGTCAGGGAAAAAAGCAATGCATGTAGCAGGTTGCCTTATAAGAGGCATCGAAACAAAGCCAAATAAATAGCAACACGGCAGTAAAAAGAGGCCATCGGTAAGAGAGTCAAAAGGTCCATTCAATGGGTAGACAGCGGGAAGCCCTCCTCACGCTAGCTGCGATAGCAGATGTGGATGCCACTGTCTGAGGCTGCAGACAGTGCGTCCACATACAGGCAATATGGCACAGGTAGGAGGCACGTCCAAGCAGACCCAGTTCCCTGGAGTAGCTCGCAGCGATAGGTAAGGTGATCCGCCGTCACACGAGCGACACTCAGGAAACATCTGAGGGACGAGACAAAGGAGCATGGTCACAGGTCAGTGTCGAGGCCTCGGTTCGTCTCATTTGATTTATGCCTTTTGCACTGTTGACTTCACTTACTGCAGTTTGACTTTTGAATATTGTGGCGTTAGAAGAAACGTAAATTAGGTCCTACTGTCCTAGTCATTGTTTTTTATTATCACGATATTAAGGATCCAGCATCCAGTCTTCAAGGTCTAAAACTTAAGAGCGATGGCAACTTGCAGTAAGCATACCATTTCTACATACTAGCCTCTAGGTAAATCTGTGTTTTTGAGGGAAATCATTTGAATCTAGAAGCATAATACATTCCAACAACAATTCAATAATAATAATGCAACATTTAACAGGGGGTGTAAATGTACAGGCTACATTTCCCTAGACGAAATAACTCATTATCATCACTGAGTCTATCAGTCTGCATTCAACATCTGAAGTACTTGTTTAAAATGTCTGAGCATGTACAACACATGTCTACGCAGAAGTGCGTTTATCAAATTATCCACTTACAGCTAGCAGGTTGCTCTCCAAACCGTCGCATCAGCTGATCATGTGTGAACTTGACAAAGGCGTCATATTGCTCTGAAAAAACAACAACAACAGCAACATGTGAATAAAACTCGTCCAAGATACAGCGCTTCACACACATCTCGGTTCTTCAGCGGTGTGCCACGGGTACCTGCGAGCTTGGAGGTCAGGATCTCGTTGTACTCCTCCCGGATCTTCTCCTCCCGCTCCTTCAGGAGCCGTTCGCAGATCATGCCCACCTGCCGGAGGGAGAACAGCGGCTGCTCTCTCCTGGTGGGGGACGCAGAGCAGCTCCCTGCACACAGCCAACGGACAGACGGCGGGGTCACTACAGCGCTGAAACTTCACCTCTTCACCGCAACATGGGCTGGATGAAATTTATGTGGTTTTGCCAAGACGGTTTCATATAAAGACAGTCTCCCTAGATATTCATGTCCCATATATATATATAATTATTTTTTTTCATGTTTTGTATGTTATGTGGGATTTATTTAGTTGCCACTGTGTGCATCTACAGGATAATTTGCAGGTGTATCATTAATGTTAACAGGAACCAGAGATACCAGGAATGTTGTGCAACTAAATCGTTGTAAAATGATTATATCTGGGACACCCATTAGCCAAGAGGATCTTGTGGACCTGGATTCGCAGAAGAGATATTAGGTTGCAATGGCATCTGTGTGACCAACTTAGTTTGATTAGGTCACAACATCAGACATTTTGTCACATTCCACAGCCTAGCCCAGGCCGAGGCTCGGGCTGGGGCCGGGGTCTTCATGGCCCTCAGGACTGTCGTTACCTGACGATCCACTCGGAGGACTCTGGAGGTCCACGGGACAGCAGCCGTCCGTCTGCAGCGGAGCGCTGTCCAGGTGTCGGCGCTTCTGCAGCCGCTTGTACTCCTGCTTGATGTTGTGTAGGATTTGTTCTGAGAAATCAAATCATCGCAGACCAATCAATTAGTCGCCCGTCCAGCTGGCGGATAACGCGATCGGGGGCAATAGCGACGTCGTCGTTAATAGCCTGGGATAATTAGTTAGAAGCATGACGTTTTGTATGAAATGGTTCCTACCGGTTGTGAGTCTGGAGGAAACCACTTCTCCAAATGGCGAAGGCTCCATACGCAGATACTTCTGTGGCGATGAAGTGGAAGCAGCTGTGGACATGATCGGGACGCATCTCCTCCTTTTGGGCGACGCCGGGCTCATGAGTGGATCGAAATCCATGGTCCTCTTCAGGGTAGCGCCACAAGCCATTTGTGTACCGAGAGTGTCCTAAATAAAATTAAAAAAACCCGACCGACAGAGAACGCTGAGAGCCGACTGCCGTCCCTGGTCTAGGCCGAGTTGTTGCTCTCGTCGCTCCGAGCTAGCGTTAGCCTGGTGAAGATACGGAGCTTCCG
This sequence comes from Trisopterus minutus, assembly GCA_027122715.1. Lineage (NCBI taxonomy): Eukaryota > Metazoa > Chordata > Actinopteri > Gadiformes > Gadidae > Trisopterus > Trisopterus minutus. The sequence goes on from JAOPUD010000098.1 coordinate 12,749,772, forward strand.
GCGTCAGCAAGATTACCCGTTTTTCTCGACTCGTGCTACCTTTCCGACCGCTAATGTTGCAGTACACGGATTGCTAAGTTTAAGATGGAACTGTCTGTGCGGGTTGACTCTGGGGAAATAGCGTATGGAATTAGATGATAGCAGATGCCGTGCTTATCAATTCAGAACGACCGTCCAAACACAAGACGAAGGCTCTTCGGTTGCCTTGTACCGGGGCAGTTTGGGCATGCGCGAACACGCGTGTCGTGTCGGGACTTGGTGTTTTTTGTTTGTTGTAACCGCTGTGACCGCTTGCGCTTGGGTCTCGATAACGAACTTCATATCCCACAATTCATGTTGGGCCTTTTAAATCGGGTCTGTTTGAAACAAAACAAAAACAAAAGTTTCTCTAAACGTTTGTGTCGTCACGCATTTTCTTTCGAGAATGCTATTTGTAAAGACAGCACTATTGCTTATATATGTGCTGTATTTTGTATATTAATTTAGGTAACACGGACCGAACAAATGTTGATTTCTTGTTGTTATTATTATGGATCTATTTTTATGATTATGATTATTATCGTTATTATTATTTTCATGCATTATTCGCTGTCATTTGTTATTCTAATTGGCCTTACAATTATGTTTCCTTATATTCAAAGGTCGCCTGATAACACATTTAGTTGTAGTAAACAAAATGTAATTAATCATAAATTCAAATTACAAACACGTATGCTTGTCGCTATGTCAATGATTGAATAACAACATAGGGGGCAGCATAATCTCGCATCTTCTACAATAAACACACTGAGAAGTACATTTATTTAAACAGTTTGCAATGGCCTTGCCCATCGTTTATATGTAAAAATGTATTATGTCACAAAAGCCTACCTTTACCAATGTATGCCTATAAACAGGTAGCCTGAAATACTTGATCTTCTGTCATGGGTCGGAAATAGGAAAAAGTTTGAACGGCGTTTCTATATATTCATATATCTCACATGCGTGTAAACACACGCATGCAATTATCAGGCAGATCGTTTGGTAGTATTTAATACTAAATGGATACAAGTTGGCCGAATGTGATCAAAGTGAAACTTATAAAACCTGCAGTGCGCATTGCAACATCTCTTACCTGTGTTTTGCATTCGCTGAGTTGATCCATCGGTCACGTATTTTAGAGATGAGAACTGTCCACACGGGGGCGCCAAAGATGTTCCACATGTTGCTCAGCTTCTGTTCTGTTCTTTTCATAATTAGATTATGTAAAACGAATTTACACTGTGTGTTTTGGTCCGTGTTACCTGCAACTCGACATATTTCCAATACAAAAAAATACGTTCATAGTCAACCAGCTGTGTCTTTATTTTCACGATCTCAAAAACATCAAGACAAAAGAGACTTGTTTATTTTATTTTAGTCCTTTGTTATGCCACCATTGTACAGAAGCCACTTGACAATCGACATTTTGATCTTGAATACTCAATAATACAAGAGGCAGCAAAGCATACTGATAGATAGCTGTCTGGTTAGCTTACATCAAGATATTTGACTACAGAACAATTGTGCTGTGAGATGTACAGATCAAAAGTATTACACAATCAACTAGAAAATCACAATGTCCCCAATTACTTTGATGGGTCAGTTGATTTCAATAAATGCACACAAAATGTCCATCAGCTTACCAACTAATGAATTGGCTTTGCTTTGCTTTCAATTTCACAGCAGACGTGCCTTATTTGAAGTTACATAAAAAGCATTTCACTAAACCTTTTTGAATTGGTTGTCTTCATTTATCCCAACCATTGAGAGGAGGCTACCACAAAACAACTCAACTGCAATTGTCAAAAGGCTTGTGGTGGAATTACTTAAGTCACAAAGTTTCACAAACATATATAAGGCTTAATTCAAGTCAACACACTTGAAGAAAGCAACTATATTCAGACAAAACCTCTTTATTTAACAGCAGTGTCCAGCACTCTGAGTCCAGCCTTAAGGCAAAAGCTAGCAATATTATTTAATGTGCCGTTCAAATGTAACATATGTTTTTATTGTTTCACGTTTTTCTTATCACAAGAAACACTGTACAATTTTTAGCTAAACATTTGAACAAAGACGCATTACTAGAATGTTCCACCTGCTAGAGAGTAAAGAAGTGGACAATAGACTCTTAACATAGATGTAGGATTTTTCTAAAATTTTTTTGGGGTTGTTATAGTTGCGCCTCACTTTAACGATGTCCATCTTTTTGTTTTCTCCTGCCGTTAAATTGTATGCAGAGAACAATAATCGGTTTTATTCAGCAAAGTTTAGAAAAAAGCTATTCTACAGATTGTTCACCAGCAGAGTGACCTTCGATTATCTTCATACAGTCGACATTAATCAAGGGACAAATGATTGTGTTGAATAAAATGTAGAGAAGATACGTGAATAACACTATAATTAAAGAAAAACAGACTAAATCCATATTTGATGTCATTTTTCAAGAAATGATTTGATGCACACATATCCTCGAGCATCAAGGGGCAATAATCTGCTTTCCTTCTTGTGCAGCCCGCACATCCACATGAGTGACAGAATCAAATATCCACGAATAAAAATGTCAGTAGCCCCTTATCCCATAAATGAAGATATATTGATTTAGAATTTACAATACAAAAATATAATATGCCTTCATTAATCGGAATCCATGACGTCTGTGGTAGAAAAAGACTAATGGTTGTCTTGTAGTTCTTCATATCCTCAGTCCTTACCAATTCCTCTCACTACCATTTGGCACTTTGGCACTGAACACTGACACTACACAATACACTGGCACATTAACATAACATAAATAATTTGTTCACCACTATAGCTAGACGCAGGAGAGGAAATTCTGTCAAACCTTTGTTCTGGATCGTTTCTAAGTGCGTGCTCGACGCCTCAGTGATCGGAGGTGCCGACCGTGCTTCGCCCATACATCCCATCAGAGAGCCCTCGCTAAACAGGTGCGGCGGAAGTCTCACTCGACACGGAGATGGTCACTTTGGCTATTTTCACAGTGGTCTTCACGCAACTCTCGGCGGCCCGGTGGGCGGCGATGTGGGCGTTGCGGCTCTGGCAGTCGGACTCCAGGCTGTTGTCCAGCTGCTGGCCGGTGCCCCTGCAGGCGTGGCAGGAGCTGAGGAAGGCATGGCGCATGTCCTTGCTCCTCAGCGCGTAGATCACTGGGTTGACCATGGAGTTGAGCAGGCACAGCATGGTGCAGAACGCAAACACCGTCTTAAAGTCGTCGTCCATCTTCCAGAAGAGGTCGTACACCATGATGGCCAGCACGGGCCCCCAGCAGATGACCAGCACCGCCAGGATGAGCACCAGCGTCTTGGCCAGCCGGATGTCCATGCGGGTCTGCTCGGGCCTGGTGCTCTGCACCTTAGTCCCGTCGGCCGAGTACACCACCAGGCTCTTCTGGGAGGTGCGGCTCAGCATGCGCACAGCGTGGTGGTGGGCCTTCCACAGGATGAACATGTAGGCGTAGATGATGAAGAGCACCAGCACGCTGGTCACGCCGATCCAGAACATCAGGTAATTCTTGTCGATCAGGGGGAAGATGTTGGAGCACACGGTGTTGAGCCGCTTGCAGTTCCAGCCCAGCAGGGGCAGGACGGCGATGACGATGGAGATGGTCCACATCATGCAGAAGGCGATGACCGCCTTGGTGCGCGTCACGATGCGCCTGTAGGACAGCGGCCGGTGGATGGAGATGTAGCGGTCGATGGCCGTCAGGAACAGGCTCCCCACGGAGGCCGTGAAGGAGGCGGTGACCCCGCCCAGCTTGAAGAGGAACACGTTGGTGCTGTCCTTCCGGTGGAAAACGTGGAAGTCCAGGAAGCTGTAGACGAAGATGACGCTGCCCAGCAGGTCGGCCACGGCCAGGCTGCCGATGAAGTGGTAGGAGGGCCGGCAGCGCAGCGTGCGGGACTGGAAGATGACGCAGAGCACCACCAGGTTCTCCAGAACGGTGAAGGTGCCCAGCGTCAGGGACATGACGGCCACGGCCAGCTGCTGGCTGGGCGTCAGGATCATGAAGCACTCCATGTCCATGAAGTTCTCGCTGCAGCGCATGTTGTCGCCGTCCTCGCCAAAGGCGCTCCTGTTGCCAAGGAGCTCCGTGGCGTTGGTCGGGTAGGGCAGGATGCCCTTGAGGATGAGATCCTCGTCCGCAGGTATTTTGTCGGGGAACGTGTGGCTGCGGAAGGCGGACGAGGGCTTCTGCAGACCAAAGCCGCCCTTAATGAAGTCGGCGTGGATGGTGGGGTCGTCATACTTGGCGTCGTTGGAGCCCAGGTATTGCAAACCCGAGGTGATAGTCCGGAAGGTGGTGTCTGCCACACCATCAAGCACAGATTTCATGGCTGTGTCTGGGGGAGGATATTGCAGTCAAATTTGATGTTTGGCGTACCTAAAAATGGATAAAAGAAAAATATTTTTTCAGACCTTTCTCATTGTATGGATTAAAAACTGCAGAAATCACATAATCAAGCAATACATTTTCTGGGGGAGAAAAAAAAAACATGCTTACATACTATCAACAACACAATAAAATTGAAAATTACTTACATTTACAAAATGATACATCAATTGAGTCACCAAAATGAATTGAACATAACAAAAGAAAGAAAAACACAAAACCATCGCTTAATAAAAAAACAAAGCAAACAAAGGGAAACGAAAGGTTATCTACCTCACATTATCTTCCCAGATCCACAGATACTCCTCAATCGAACAGCGGGCTATCCTTCACTCCAATTCTGGCGCTAAAACGATTTGAGTGAGTGAAATGTGGTAGAAACATTTCCAATTGTAATTTTTCCAATTATAAACAAAATGTTTAACAGCGCGTCAAAGCGAAAAAAGTGTCCGGTCCCTGTCTTGTTGCGCCTCTCCTCCTGCAGTGAGCGCACCTTGCGTGGACAGCAGCTGGCCGAGTCTCCGGTGCTCGGGAGCAGGAGCGCACTTATCAACCGAGCCTTTTTTCTACCCTGGTCACGTGCTCCAGAGCGCTCGTCTCCACAGATCGGCCCAACCCACGACGCTGGTGTCTACTGCGATGGAGAATAACCGAGGGAGGCGGATAGAAACAGGACTAAATTAACAGATTTTAATTCTCAAAACCCTCCAAAAGTAAGCCTATCAAGATGGGGGGAATAAAGCTGCAAGACAAAAAACCTAGGCTTTATATACCCAAACCAAAGGTCTGGGCTGTTTTAATTATTCACTCGTCTTCTTGTTATCAATATATTCGATTTATTATGCTTGCTATAGGCCTAGCAATATGAGAGCACATTTCCCCTACCTACACGGTCAATGTCTACCCAAAACAAGTGTTACCGGCAACTGAATAGACAGGTAAGCGTTTAAGGCTGCTAGGGCTTTGTCCTTATTTTAATCTTAATCCTTGTTAAAAAAAAACCAACGGATTAATAAAAGGCAGTATAATTTAGAATCACAAATAAAAAGACAGATTACGTCTGAAGCAGTCAGAACAGATGAGTTTGAAATCCAAGGTTTGTATTTAACGTGCAATAGCCTATTAATAACCATAAAGTATATGAAATGAATTGAATTGTGGTGTTCTTGGTACTTGGTATTTATATTAAAAGAAAGGTTCAGCATTGTTTTGACACCTTACTTATAATGTGATCGCTAACGGCAGCACCTGCAGTCGAATGCAAACCTTTTCCCCCACGTAAAATACAAGATCTATTCCTGGTGTTGAAATCTTTAACAATAATCTCTGTTCAAAAACGCACCTGTGAGATTTAACCCAAATCCCTACGGAACATGAAAGTGTTAATATGCAACTCCACATCTTCACCCCCATTCAGTATGGCACGATCTGTTGATACGATATTATGACACGGCCCCTAGCAGCTATTCAATCTTTCAGCAAAGCCAATGGAATTCTGCGTCAATTCTCAGGACAGCCTGTGGTAAATTGTTCAATACATTCCCAATAACGCAGGCAGGCCCATCAGGTAGACCTCTGGAAATAAAGTCATTGATCTGTGGTAACAGCTGTGCTGGCAGCGAGGAGACCGGCTTTCACCACAACTCGGCAGACGTGGATATTATGTGGATTTAAAGTTTATTTCACCTCAGATTCTAACAATCCCACCTCCCGAGATTATGAAAGAGGGTACATCACCAGCTTCAGAAGTCTATTAGGCCTGTAGGAAGTAGGTAAAATCTTTTTTACCAAAAGTTTTCTTGCCGTTTCTGTGACCCAGAAACTGAGTTTAATAATACAGTGTTGGGTCATAGCTTCGGAGAACCATAGGTTCGCGTCCTAAAACTGAACAGCAGTCGGTCGATTGGTTCATTTATATTTGTCTGAGCTTAGCAGCACGACCAGAAACGTTTGGATAGTCGGCTTCTCCTCCTCCTGTCTGTGTGATGAAAACAGGACAGGCGATGGCACCACCAGCACCACGTTGTGTCTCCCCCACTGCCAGCCCTGGCAGAAGCCCCTATCTCCACACCCCAGTTGTATCTGAGCCTGCCACAGTCCAATGACCCCCTGTCCCCTCCACAGCCATCATCATGTCTGCAGTCCTACCTCCATTCCTTGACTCCCTGCACTGACAACAATGGCTGCCTACAAAGCCATGTTTACCCAGCCCCACCAGGTGGCTCTTAAGAGGATTAAGGATGTCACAGAGACCTCTGATGTCCGGCGGGGCCATCGCCTTCAGCAGGTTCACCTTGGTGTCCAAGCCATGGTGGGACGACTGAAGACCCTAGGCCCAGATGAATCCTGTTGCATCACTGAGCAGGCTACAGCCAGAGCCACAGGCAGACTCCAACCACAGTGGCCTTCGCCAAGGTTACGACTGGGTTCTGCTCACTGAGGGAGAAAGAAAGTGAGAAGTCAGCTCCCAAACAAGACAACCGCCAATGGGGACGGTCCATTAGGGTCCTTCACAGCCAACACACTGCAGGAGAAGCTCCAGAGAAAAAGGCTTAAGTCAAACCCCAGGGCCCCCAAAATAGCGTCGTGAGTCTAGGAAGGAGGAGAGCTACCTGGTGAGCCCTGCCCGGTACATGGACCGTCCTGCAGACGATAAGGAATAGTCTGAAAGCATCAATCCGAGACCCCACCGACACCCAAGGGTGGCGTCGGTCATAGACCCTTAGGCCTAGACTCCCGTCAGCCACCTGCCAGGCTTCTGATCCATAACCACAGTCTCTCCTGTGTCATCCTACCACATAGAGGGTGGTCTCAGAGATCCCTTGCAGCATCTGGATTCAGCACGTGAGAAAAGCCAATTTTCTTTTTTTGTTCCCAGAACACCTGCACATAAAGTCGACGAAGGAAAGGCAGATCTGGCATCCACAAAATGGCTGATGGCTACCTCCTGCACAGATACGCATCCTCAGATGAACCCTTCAGCAACAAGCATCAGAGAAGTCTGGGAACGGGAGATTGCCTCTGTGGAGACCACCTAATACATCAAGGCGGCTGCTCAGTCAGGGATTGAAGAAGAGATTGAATAAGTTCTCCCCAATGCAGCTCCTGTAAGAGACCAAATCAGGTGTTTAAGCGCAGGCGGTGGGGGGGTGGGTGGGGGAGGGGGGTGGTGGGGGGGGGAATGGAAAACGGGGCTACGGAAAAAAAAACCTGCAGCAGCCTGTGGCAAAAGGTTGAAGAGGAATCCACATTTGGAGAAACGCAACCAACATCCCGTTGCGACGGCCAATCACGTAAGCTGGCCGGCTATCAGAACGGAAGAGACCCCTATGGACTAAAGAGCCTTGTTCAGCATGCAGCATGTATTTAGATGCAGTGAAGCGTAGCGCTGCTGACCTCCTGAGTCATCGGCGCTGAAGCCACTGGCAGGTGCCAGCGGTTCTCCTCTGGTCCAGGTCCATCCGTACGTTACATGGATTGTATGTGTGAACGGTTGCATAAGGAGTCAGTCTGACAAGCATTGAATAGTATGTGTTATAAAGCTTTATGATGGTCATGTAGGATCAGGCGGGAGGGAGGTGTACAGAATAGTGGATCCATATATGGATCCACTTCCAGGTAGGCTTCTTGGTATGTTGAGGGGATATGCCAAGGTATCTGTAAATTGGCGTTTGTCTGGCTTACCCAGATTCAGATGGGTTGTTGAATAACCAATCCATTGTGTGGATAGTGGATAGTGTGTGCAGAATGGGAGCACGCCAGGTTGGCATTTGCTTTTCGTGAGCCGCTTCCATTGACTTGAAGTGTTAGAGTAGCCTAGATTTCTGTTCATGTGAGGGGAATACACTTTTTAAGCATCGATCCTCAATGTGTTCCAAATAGTCACTTATTCAAAACGGCAGTAACAACACAACTGAGTAGTCTGTCTACAAACACACATAATATAATTCAGCAGACCGCTGACCACCGACCACTTTGTGTAGACTGAGAGTAACTGAATAAATACAAGCACCATATTTTACAGGAATCTCGTGGAGAATAATCATGCACTACTTACCATGTATGATTACTAAAGACTCAATAGCTTTTTGCAGCTTGGGCTTGATTGTTTGTGCATATTACTAAATGTCTTTTAGAGGTCTGTTTACTACCCACAGATTGGAGGTTATGGTTCGCTTTCAAATTATAGTATCACACAGCCATGGCCCTTTGACAGAAATTGGACAAAATGTTCTTGAATATTAAAATGAATGGTTGTGCCACAGACAGCCCACAATGGACGCCAGCTAAATAACAGACCTTGATGAGATGCGGACGGTTCATTGCATGCATTACTTATTTAATTGCAAAATTGAACCTTGTCTTTGGCAGAAGTTGTGCAGTTGTGTTTTTATGGAGTACAATACAATATAAGTCCTGATTTATTCAGTTTAAATGACTCAATGCATCCACAGCTGCAGGACTCTAACAGCCCTGAACCCCTGTGAAGATAAGAGCAGTGATCACAGGGTCCTCTCCACCGAATGCCGGGTCCAATAACATGTCAGGTTAAAAACACCGCCCCCAGCCTCGACAGACCCAGAGCCCAGGTCCAGAGCTGGGTCCTGGGGAAGGTTACCCAACATTTCCCCCCCCCCCCCCCCCCCCCCAAAAGCACCGCCTGTGGACATAATGTGGCGTGTGCGAGCCTGAAATGGGCCCGTCTCCACGGTAACGATACACCTCAGCACCTCACCTATGGTCCTGCTTTACTGCTGCCAAGCTAATCCCTCCATACCTGGACCCAATCCTATTGGTTTCCCACTGAGGAAAGGGTTTTAGGTTTAATTAAATGTGCCTATGTGTACTGGCTTATTAAATAAAAGCTTTTCATGTTTCGGTTGTTTTAAGAGGAAATCTTCCAAATCATTCACTATTAAAAATAATTGACTTTTTTTTCACCTTGATAGCACTGTAAAGCCACCATGAAATGAAATGTTACTTTTTCACCCTGCTCGCTCATTTCCAGTGATTTTTCAACAACTTATGCAAACATATAAAAAGCAAATGAAAACAGAACACATTTCCCTGCCGGTAGGATTAACAGCCATAAAATGTTTCTCATCAAACTTGCAACCCACTAACACATTTCTTTCTAGCATGTTTTGTCACTTCTGCCCTATCCAATTAAACCGCAAATCATCACACTTTCAAACATTCCTGCACCAATGACCCGTTTTCAAGATAAATCTATCATACACCTGTGTGATATATCGTCTGAATAAAGTCCCTCCGTGTTGACTAATAATTCCCATTTGAGTGACAGAGCAGAGGATAAGCGCCATGTATTGAGCACCAGTCTGGTTGAGGTTCCTCAGTTCCTCTTACACTCTGCCCACTTCATCAAATCTGACACACAGGACAGCTGGACCTGTTGCATCAGCACACCCTGGTACGTCTCCGTCCTCAGTGTAGGAACCCACTCGTGAGCGGCAAAGCCATGGCTCATCACAGCAGTTCTAGCGGCCATCTGTATTTCATAGCTCATCTCTTGGTCCCTACACTGACTCACTCCTCAGCGATAAGAACAACAACAAGGTGGTCCTGTTTATGGTGGTCCACTTGTAGGGGAATGTAGGGGTCTCTTTGGTACCGCTGTAATAAGTAGCCTGGCGGAAGAGCGGGTTGGCTGGTAACTGGAAGGTTTGATTCCAGTTAGGGTAAGGGTTAGGGTTAGGGCTAACCCTAACTACTGCTCCTGACGAGCTGGCTGTGGCCTTGCAGACTGCGCCGTCGGTGTGTGCATGTCCCGTTGTAAGTCGCTTTGGATAAAAGCGTCTGCTAAATGCCCTTAATGTAAATATAAATGTCAACTAAGTCGTCTCCATCTGGATCTCCAAGCGGTCTGATCCATACGGCCAAAACGATTTCCAAAACAGTACGTTGGTACTCCCCGACGTTTAATCATTTGCTATCTTTCGACTTTGCCTTCACACAAAAGATGTTCTGATATACTTGGGAGGCTGGTGACAAGGGAGAATATGTTCCCGCACTCCCATCCACTGGCTGTTCAAGAAAAAGAAGACAGGCAGGAATCAAGGTCAATAGAACGAGCTGTGCTCCGTACCTTTCTTTATGGAGATAAAGCCGAGGATGGTACATCGTCTGAAGAGGTGCAGAGGTGAATGCTGATGTACTTGTTGAAGTGACAGCAGAGACAGATACTGTTGGTATCCAGGCAGCCGCTCATGATCACTGCTGACATGTGATTATCAGTGGGCTGAAGACGTTGACCCCTGGAATGAGGACCAGCGGGGTTTACACGGTACTGGACGCCGGAGTGAAAGAGGATCAATGGAGACGTTTTAAACACACTCGTGTTCAATTCAATGATGTCCCAGTTAGAGGGGAAGTGTTATTTTGAATAAAGGTTTTAGATTGCAGTTGTAAAGCAATCGGAAACACCACAACCCAAACATCAGCAGAAAACAGAAAACAAAAGGGTTTTTGATTGGCTGATGGTGCATGACATTCTGACAAGAGTATTTGCATGTATAAAATTAGTTAGTAAGCAACAATCATAATAAATGAAAAGGTTTTCTTTACAGAGTCGTGGTCATGCCGCTGTTGAATAAAAAAGCTGTTATGTAGCTCCTGTTTTCTGCCATCCACATCTCTGCCCATGTGCATTGTGCTTCTGTTGGACCCACATACCGGTCACGCCAGCCATCATGTCAACAAACACCAGAGTACAAAAGCCCTAAATATACTGTATATAGTGTATAGAGGTATGCACTAATGAATTATTATTAGCAATGTTACCTCGTCATGTTTCTGTAAGAAGAACAACCAACTGATATCCAACGTTCCTCACTATAAACCCCAATGTATCTTAATGGCCTTAATGGAGCTCAAGAAAGTTAACGGCTGTGTAGCACCAAGCACTAATGACACCCGTAAAGTAGTCGTACACCAGCCTCAGCAATACCTGTTAAGGCATAACACTAACATAACACATTAGGTGCCAAGAAGATGAGCCTTTGTTGAGGAGGCAGAACCGACACTTACCGATGCAAAATCTGAGAAAGTGAAAAAAATGGAAAATGAAGTTGGACCACACAAAATGATGCAAAAACACGTGAGCGGCCGTGAGTTTATAGGTAAGGATCCGAAGGTAGCAGATACATTATTTATGTGTGAGAAGGAGAGGTTAGCATGCATGAATAGCTTGTGATCTGTGAATATGTCTCATGTGTCATCACCTCACATTGGATCCGGCCTTGTGTGCATATCTGTGCAGTGGTATGATATGTCACACCTTTGGATGGACATATTTAGTTGGATCAGGGCCTTTTTTTCGCACGTGAAACAATCTGGGGCTTAGCCCAAAAGTGAGTGCAGAGATCCTCACTGAAATGCATTTTTGTTTGTGTTGTCTAAATCCGTCGCCTTTCAACCAATTTTAAGACGAATCAAAGTGTTGAAATGACAATGATAATAATGCTTAAATGTACGATGTGTAACGTTGACACTGAGCATTTAAAATGGATACTGCAATCCGAATTCACTGTGGTCCTCCCTAGCCCCGATCTCAAGGATGTGCCCCCCCCCCCCGTCCTATGACCCAACACCACAGTGCATATACAGTATATTGGAACATATAGGCTGGCACTACTTCATAGAATTCATTCAAATTCATGAAGTCTGGTTTCAACAACCATCTGTCTGTGGTTGAAGGTCTGGGATTGTTTTGGAGTGTGTGTGTGTGTGTGTGTGTGTGTGTGTGTGTGTATGTGTGTGTGTGCAAGCGTGCGTGAGTGTGAGTTTGTGTGTGTGTGTTTGTGCATGCAAGCGTATGTGAATGTGTGTGTGTGTGTGTGTGTGTGTGTGTGTGTGTGTGCGCGTGCGTGCGTGTGCGTGTGTGAGCGCGTGTGTGCGTGTGTCATTAGTGGCCCATGTAAGCTTCTGCGCGTGTAAGGATGGCTGCAGGGAAACAGCGGGAGCACCTTCTCTCGGCTGTCCCGCCAATCTGCCTGTCTGTGAGGTGTGAACAGACCATTTGCAACCAATCAGCAGCCACAGCTGCTTCGCTCAGATGTATCGTTGACATGACAACCGCACAGGGCACACAGAGACGACTCATCACGCCTCACCGCCAAGGTATTTTTGCACCGACTATAGCGGGGCGTTCATGATCCATTGTTACCGCGGGGAGCGGAAGTCCTTTATTAACGCAGCGCGGCGCCACAAACAAAGGGGCCGTCACAAGATGTTCCGAGCCAATTATTTCGGGGACGGGGACGGTGCCCTCTCTCTCCCATGCTAAAACTCGGGCCGTGGGCGCAGGGTTTGGGTGTCATCCGCCGCGCGGATTTGTGACATGTGTTACCAACCACGAATGAGGAATTTAAGGAGGAGGAGAAGGAGAAGGGAAGGGTGGAATCGGGTGGAAAATAAACGCGCCTCCAAAAAACAACCGTGAACATCTGTCACGCGGCGAGCAAGGCCACGAGCTCCGGCGCCATGGCAACAGGATGCTTTGAAATAAGATGTTGCCGTTACTTCATTACAGAGGAGGGCTTCAGGACTTATGTGGAAGTGAAGTACCGATCCCCCCCCCCCCC
>JAOPUD010000098.1:12781058-12814258 GCA_027122715.1 Trisopterus minutus
TTCGCTTCAGAAAACAATTCTATTTGCTCATGCCGAAACGCCCTGTCGCCATGGGCAATCGCAATAATGGCTTGAAAATCTTTTCTTCCCCCCCCCCCCCCTTTTCCAGGCAAAATCAATGGCGTGTTGTGAAGCCAATGCTGGCAGGTGCCGCATTTCAATGAACATGTCAGGGAGGACAGGCACTCGGGCATTGATCGGGTGGTCGTCGCCGGATGCGTGAGTTGCCGAAAGCCTCCGGTAAGATAAGCTCACGTGACAGAAAGGCTTCGGTCGAGCATTATCTCCCCGCTCCCTCCATGTCATAAACACGGTGGCAGAGCACCGCCTGGATAATTTCCTATGGGTCTCGCCGCAACGGAAACACATCAGCCAGCACAGTTCTTTGAGTGGCACACTTAACTCACAATGACTTATTGGATTATTTAGCAAGTGGGCACCCACACCTGACTCGCCTCTCAATACTGGACGCACTGAAATAGAACGGGCGCTCTATAGAAATACAGTGATTTGGATTTGAACAATCCCTTTTAAATTCCTATCATGTCATCCACAATATCCTGCCATATTAGGGAGTAGCATGTTAATTTGAACCTGGCACGATTCCCTGTGTAATTACCACCAGTGTGTAGATTAGCATTATCATTTTGCCCCATAATGGTGTTCAGGGACCGGCTCTAATGGCTCAAGGTTGAACCAGGATTCTGTGAACACAAACATTAGCATCTTTTCGTTGCACTGTGTTGATTGAGGGGTCTCTGTGTAGCTTGGGTGCGAGAGGAGCCCGATGTGCACGCTCTGTTGTTTTTACGGGGGGGGGTAATTGGCCTTAACAACCATCCGGTGAAAACACATTTTCCAAAAAAGGACAGCGAGGTCATAGTGACCTCAGTCTTAAGAGACGAACATGTGACAAGTGATGTGATTTACATATGATGCGCTTGAACAGTTGGTAATCAAGGGAAATATGCACAACCATTTACACTTAACGAGGTGCAATCGCAAGACAGCTGCATGTGAACAAATGGATTGGAAAGCAGTTGAAACTATGTGCATGGTACAATCTCCACATATGTTGGGGTTTGGAAGGTTGCTAGTTCTATCCCTGGCTGTGAAGTGAATGTGTATATGAACCGTTGTAATGGCTTTGGATATACGCTATCTGCTAAATGCCCTACGTTTAAAATGTTAACGTATGTAGAAAACTTAGAATTCTTAAACAGTAAAAGTATACTTTGAAGCAAGCATGACACATTAATAGAAACACTCTTTCTAGGTAGTCTGGCATGATTGACATTTAAAAGGGGTTGGTCAGGTTGGTGGATGCGTGTCGTGCCGTGTAACAATTGTGATTTCCGATATGAATCAGAGGGTGGGAAAAGCATCTGCTTCTGTGTGATGGCAGCGACCAAAGCGTCCTGCCTCTCGGTGCTACATGCACACCCTTAAGAGACACTCTGGAAGAAGGGCTGTGTGGGCAGATGAATGCAGACGTCCCTCTGTGACTGCTTCCCTCTTTATTCCACTACTCCCACTCACTTTTATTTCACAAAGAAACCCAGAAAGATGTGTAGGCCCACGCCAACACACCACACATCCGGCAGGGCGCTTGCACGCACACAGCTGGTCCCGTTTCCCCCCCCCCTTCCATAAAACATCGGATCTCTCTCAGACAGAAAAGAATAAGGGCTGCTGGACACAAGCGGCGCGGGTGGGAGAGGTCCGCCGGGCCGGCTGGCTCTCTGGTTGTTAAGGCGGGAGCATCTTATCTCGTCTCCGTCCGGTCCCATTCAGTCGGTGGCTGTGTGTGACCTGTGGCATTCCAGTTGACACAGTCCTCTGTCTTGGCCGAATGCCAACCGCGTCCACTAAGCCCATCACCGCTGAAGTGTTGCCCACCACTGGAGCAATGCTTGCACACCATTCAGCTTGTCGCTTCTGGCACACGGCACGAGCAATGCGTACGGAGCCCAGGAAAAATGTTGTTTTAAAAGGGTTGTGTTTCTTGCGGCTAATGCCTAATTAGATCTAAGTTAGGTGTTGATAAATCTTTGTTTGAAACTGTCCAGGACGGCAGTAAAATGCATTGTAACAACAAGTTCCCAAGGACTGAGAAAAGGAGTACGTTAATGTAGTGGTGCCGTTATTTCACAATAAATTCATGCTGTATCAAAACACAGATGCTGTGAGCCAGAATCCACAAAAAATAAACAAAAGATATATAAATATATATTTTTTTGGCATGGTGGTCGAATTCGAGCTGAAACAGGGAGCTCACTTACACTTTCAGTGGATAGTAAAATGTCACACACCATGTGACGCTCACACGATGGGTTACCCTGGGTGAATACAGCTCCGAGGTCCTGTCCATTTGGCAGACACAACACGTCTGCACAAACAGTACACGCCTGCGGATACACACACACACTCTCTCGCACGCTCTGGCAACCAAACATCAGGTCCTAATGGCGGAGAAACCCAGGGACTGAACGGGGAGCGCTTCCAGGGCTTTGAGGCCGCGCCACTACATTGAGAAACAACGGCGTTAAGAACCCCACTTTTGTTTCCCCGGCAACAGTGAGACTCACCCCTCTCCGCCGACCTTGGTTATCTTGAGGCGAAAGTCCACGGAGTTGTGGCTGGGAGGCTTCCACTTGAGTATGTCGTCACACCGGCCCGCCTTGTATCGCTGCAAAGAACCGGCAGAGGAGTCAGTCACAGGGCATTCCACCCCGCCGTGCAGCCCGGGAGCACACGCCGGAGCGGGAGCTGTACTTATTAACGTGGAGTGAAAACCTATTCCCCCTCCGGGCACCGGGTTAATAGGATGCAAACATAAAATGCCATTTGGCCGAGTCTGCCGGTTCCATTATGGGCTTGATTTGATTACTTGTGGATGGAAAAAGATTAGTGATGTTACGTTCACAATTTCCTGAGACTCAAAAAGCGAACGCACGCAGGAAAGTGACATGAACGAAGTGAGTACAGATATGATGGAAGAAAGCCGGGACAATTCAGTGCCTTGCAATCTAAACATAACATAGCGAAAGAAATGTAATTGTATATCGCAGGTAATTCCAAATGACAAACACTGACGGAAAAGATTCAGATTCAGACTGCATAGGGTCGACATATCCTCCTGATGAACACCACACCGCCATGTTTGTGTGTCTCACCACGGCGATAGGGTAAGCAAATAACCCCCCCCCCTGCAACATGCTTGCCTTAATCATGCTCACCATTGATGCATATGTGACATTTGAAGAGAACATGGAACAAGTGTACTGGAACGTGAGCCACGGAGAGGCTCCGAGGGAGGAGGCGGGCACAGACGAGCGAATGCCATCTCTGTCAGGTTGCCCCGGTAACAGTGAAGTCTACCGAGAGGGAATGTGTGCAGACTCTGGCGGAACATTGTCATGCAGCAACATGACTGACTGCAGGTTTCATGTTGACAATACACATGCTCTTTATGCACACACACACACGCACGAACGCACGCACGCACACACTTAATCACAAATAGCCGAAAAGTGAAACCACAAAATTTACAAAGAATAACATACTCGGCTGGATTTGAGGATCAGAGTGAGATACAAACAAAGTCCTGATCCTCAAATATACCCCAGCCTATACTAAAACAAGATGGAAGCTGTGGCCAATAGAGAAGGCCCTGTTTCTATAATATATATTCTTTTCACGGCCACCTGATTCCATTATTCTGTGGATGCAGTGCAACCAACTCAACTGTGCCACCAAAACAGGAGGACAGAATGTATTTATTTTGTTCTAAAATCAAATGTAAATATATATATACAGTACATATTTCATATTCAGTTACTTCACATATTTGTGCCAATGTATTTGATGAGTTAACGCTGGGGAATTTATTTGAGGAGCATTCTTTATAATAATTGGTGAAATTCGCCATCAATAAATCAAATGCTTAGATAAAAATATGTATCTGTGGCGGTAGCAGGCCTGTAATGAGCCCGTCCAATCTGAATATATCTGAATATTCAAATATTTTTGCCCGCACAAAAATGATTGGATGGCCTACCTACTCTGCACCTACCTAGCTCCTACCTGCATGGTCTCAGGCCCAGATTCGTACACAAGGCTAGGCAGTATTTTGGTGGAGGGGTTTAGCAGGGCGGCCTTAAGGAAGGGGTAGCATTTGTTGGGTCGGGTACTTCTTTCTTAAATTGTGTGGATTATGGGGAAACTAATACATAAGCCTAATTTAAGCCATAAATAATTAATTGAATAAATGATTGGAAAGCTTCCTAGCTGGTATAAATAACATTCTTTCAACTCTTACATTTTCCCCCTTATTAGAATTTAAATCATTTTTTAAAACAAATCAAACCAAGTCACTTAAAATTAAAAGTTCATAATGGCCTTGCTGTAACTTCACAAAACGAACTATTTCAGATTTAATCAGGGAGAAATTGACTTCTCCACTCAAATGTAGGGAGATGCAAAATAAGCCATCTCCTTTGTCCAAAAGGCCTTCATGGGCCCTTTAGAAATACTACTGCCTCACAAAGGCTGTTCAGCACAGACAGCTATGGTGCAACATGAGAGGTCAACACTCTTTTGATGTAATGCCTCAACACTTTACTCTCCAAAAGCATCTGTTCTCTTAAGGACGTGGGAGTACAGAACATTCAAAACAGTCCACTGGCGTGCATCTTGGATAAATGCAAGGAAGTAATGCCAGAGAAACCTGAACCTTGCCATGTTTGACTTATTATGCCTTCTAGCTCATGTGAGATGTGGGTAAAACAACGAGGCAATTCAAAGTGTTTTGCATCAAAAAAGATGATCAAAAATATACTTCAAAAGCAGGGTATCACACAAAACAATCTGTTGCCTATTTTTCTAAGTGGACTTTGGCTGTCATTATGTACACTTTCATGACCATAATAAACTTAAAGGCGCAGTATTGAGTGGCATCTAGATTGAGGTTGCAGATTGCAACTAACAATAACGCCTCCTCTCTAGAGCCGTTTGTCCATGCTGGACTACAGTAGAAACATGGAGGGGCAACATGGCAGACTCTATGGAAGAGGACCTGTTCCCTATGACGATATAGCCCATTCTATGGTATTGAAAACACATTACTAATTTTCATGGGATACACCAATTCAAACAAACCTCTGGAAAGTATATTAAGATAGATGCAACTCAAGCACTGGCTAGCCTTTGGTTCAGTGTCCAACCATGTAAATTTCCATTCAATGTCAGACTCCAAATTCAATCATACAACTGTATGAAACAACCTTTTACATCATTTTAATACAAGGTTCTTTAACGTGGAAAAGATTATTTTGTGAAAAGAAATTTATACCAAACAACAGATAAACATGGAATACTGCCCTCTCAGTGAACGTCAACTGACTCAGAGCATGTACAATGGCCACTAAATGAATAAAGCTTCATATTGCAGAGATATCACGCAAAGCCACGGCAACCCATTGATCAGTGCCAGCTCACTTCAACCTCAATCTTTTGGAATTCTTCCTGCTTTACCCTATCGTTGTTTGTCTTTTCAGGCAAGCATCAGCATGCAGAACAATGTTTTCGTTATTGAAGTGGAAAAACAGATCCTGACAACAGACATATGTCAACCATCCAACCTAGCTCAGTTCTGTTTGATGATGTGCTTTTGTGTTCTAATTGTCTCTTAAGAACAATCTCATTTAGGCATGACCCACACGTACTGTGGAATTATAATAAGCTACACTTGTAATTTGCAAATTTATGATGTGGAACTCCATTACAACCACAAATCAAATCAAACAAGATCAGTCATCGTGGTAAGACAGAGAAAATAAAATTGTCAGACATGCTGGCTAATTACAGGCAGTAATCCTGTCTCATGTATTACCAACGGCGCCCTAACAGACATATCTGAAGGGCTGCTGAGGAACCATAGAGGTATCTCAACAACATCTCACCTCCTACCATGCTGCATTCAAATGCACCAAAAGAAAAAAAAAACCCACAAAAAAAACCCACTAAAGAAAAGTTTTTTACTGGCAAAGTTGTAGCAATGATATATTTCTGTGTAGTATTTCCTTGTTGTTATACTGCTGTTTGAATACAAATACTAGATTTCTATATTGCTAAAAAATGTGTTGTTAAACTAAATACATTAATTTCATCAACAGATGTTTTTTTTGAGTGAGATTAAACTGATCTTAATCTTCATTCATTGGAATTTAATGAAAAAAGATTTTTAAAAATGTAAACTACGTATCAAATAGGATAATACAAACTGTCTACCTCTGTAATATTTTAGACTACTGCTGGCTTATTTCTAACCAATCAGGGCATGTCTTAACTGATGGTGCAGAGAATCCATCAGGGGGATCATGATTGAAAATGTGAGATGGCCTCCGATGCTAAGATTTGAAAAGTCATGTCGTGTTTGCCAAGCTGCAAGTGCACACAAAAAATGCCCTGGAGTATTCAAAATAAGGACCATGGTTGTTTGGCCAAAAGATCTTGTTCCATGGATTTGACTAATTATTATGTTTAAATGAAATAAATAAATGTGTTCTATGTGTGTTGTTAATATTATACTGTTGGAAGTCGGATGTCACAGTCAAATTAATAAAGTAAATGGAATTACTTCATGCATTACACATGACAAAAAAAAAAGTATAGTTGCACTCGGCAGGCTTTGGCGGGCCACACATCGAAAGCTTCAGTTATTTTTATCCCACGTTTGGGTTTTCTTTTAATAGATTTCCGATGGAGAACTTAGAGCCCCACCTTGGCCTTTGGTGGCATTTCCATGAAAGAGGCTTGAGATATTGTGCAGAACATCTCCTTATATAGCATTTTGGGGCCTTAACTGAAAGCTGGGATATACTTCAGACCCCGATATACAAAACAAACAAACTCATTCTGAGTGTTCACAGACAGCCAATTCTTTGACAGGGAACAATATCGTCATTGCGATGTGTGGTCTGTTTCTTTAATAAATAAAGACATAAAGACAAGTGTTTCCCTTGCCTCTCAATGTCATTGTAGTCCCTGCTTGACCAGTCATACAAATGTACATCATGCCTCACAAAGCATATTATAGATAACAAATGATTACAGATACCAGGTACTGACATAATCTTTCACATTAGGTTGCTAACCCAATGTGAGCCACTGTGTATTGGGGGGCATGTGGGAAAGGTTGCACTGCTTAGACAGAGCCCCCTGCACACCCTTATGGGGTAGAAGCCCGATGTGGTGCTTGGTTTTAGTCGCAGACCGGCCGTTTTGTCTGTTTGAACACACCATTTTCTATTTTGTAGAGTCTATCAGGGTATTCAGTCAGTCAGTTTGTTAGTCACTGACAGTCACTTAACAGTCAGTATGACTAACTTTCACTTTTTTCGACTTGCATGCACATTTGCTCACTTCCTTATGGTAATTAATAATAATTAATACGTTAATGCCGCTCATGTGTTATGAAATTGTCCTCTTAACACCCAAGTGTAAAAACAGGGAGTTAGTTGATTAGCTGAACTCCCTCAAATGAGATGAGGATTAAATGGTTGATTGAGTCATTTAATCATCAAAACCTCAGGACAGGGTAGTAAAAGCTTTACGATGAGACGAGAGATGCACTATCCCTCTATTAAAAACGTCTCCGTTTGGTAACCATAAGGGCTAAGCTACACCATATTTCTGGGCTCATTTTCAAAAAAGTGCACAATTTTTTCTATGCAAAACAGTTTTTGAAACTTAAAACAGAAAATGCTGGCTAAAGGTGCTTTCACAGCAGAAGCGTGAAAAATAAACTATTCGAAAATGCCAGAAGAACAGACAAAATTGTCTTGTCAATTTTAACTATTTAAATTGGCCGCAGTGCGAATATGCTCCATATTCCTCTATAATCGTGTAAGCCTAGGGAAGACGAGCCTTTCTCAAAAATATACAATGCATTCAGAGGTTTCAATTATACTGGATAAGCTAGTGTAGCAACTGGCTGTTGGCGCATGAGGTGGATTATCATGGAGTGAGTTTTGGAAACGTTAAATAGGCTATCTCACTTTTTTGTAAAAAGTTGGCCAAAGCGAAACTGTTGTGATACAACTGCACACCTTCACGTTATCAGAAGCAACATTTATTAAGTAAACGTTTGCTTGAAGCGCCGACATAGACTTCCAGCACTATTCCATGGGATGTAATTAAGTGCAGCTATTGAAAACATCTGCATCTCAATTCCATTCTTAGATTTTTCCTAAAACTGGAAACTATGGCTTGATGCCTTCAAGCAATGCAATAACAAAACATAAATATTGGGAACAATGTGGTAGGGTAACGTGAAGCATCGACCGCTAGAATCGGAACATTAAAGCTGCTTACACACCGCCACGTGACAACTCGCTGCCTCCATTCATTTCAATGAGGAAAGGGCGGCAGAGGGGAGGCCGTTACAACTGTGACGGTTGGGACCAGGAAGGGGTTGCCGCCCACGTGAACATGCACAGATCTTGCCCCACCGCTCAGCTTTCCCCGTGTTGAATCTTTGGGCAGCAGACGCCCCGACGGTGGCAGCCGTAGCCGCCGCTTTCAAAAACGCCTGGCCCTTTCACACCGCCGTGCGAAACCCTCCGGCAGCGAGGTGGTTAGCAGGGAGGTTGCGTGTGGCGGTGTGAAAGCAGCTTAAGGATGATGCCTTCAAGGACTAACTGATATAGCCACACACACACACACACACACAATATAGAATTTATACAAACTTTCCCATAAGAAATTTCCTCAACATATGTTGTATTGTTTGCAACTTTTGTTCTAAAGGTTTCACAATGATGCCCCAGATTAGAAGAGTAAGTTATGGATAAAGTCTTGCCTAGGTTGGCAACCCACAAAATGGTTATGAAAACAAAAAAAGCAGCACACAGCAGAGAACAAACACCAGCCAATTTCAAGAGCAATTGAGAAGCTAGTGTTGGAAAGCTGGAACAGGACACAAACCACCAAAAAACAATAGTAGAGGCTTTTCTGAGGCCCATGAAAAATAAGATGAATCAATTTGATTAGTCAAAAATGTATGCAACAAAATAGTGTTATAGTGTGGAGGTACAACCGTCTCCATAGGGCTGTGAGGGGAGAGGTCACTGTGGATGGCTAAACACAGTACAGTATCAATAGCCTCCATTTGAATTTGTTTCTTTCATGCCATTGCAACAACACAAGAACATAGATGTTGGGAACAATGGGCCTGACTAGTATAGTAGCATAGTATATATAGTACACTAGTGTATACATTAAGGATGGTGACTTCAAGGCCACCCTAGCTTTTGATCTAGGGTGGTCTAACGTTTTCACAATGAGGCCCTAGTAAAAGTAAGTTATAGATAAAGTTGTGCCCAAGTGGTGAAGCAGTGCAACCACAAAAAAGAAAATAACAAAAACGAAGATGTACACAAATATATATTTGAAAAGCAGTAAACAGCAGAACAGACACCATCTTATTTCAAAAGCAATTGAGCAGCTAGTGTGGGCACATTGATTTGAGTTAAGTGAGGCATCAATGGAGTGGTAGTGGCCTTTCAATTGTGCTGCGGTGGTGGGGGGAGACAGCAGTGAGACAGCAGTGCTAAAATCCATGCATCTGCTTATTTCATTGCGAGAGTCTAACTTATTGGAACTGGCCAGGCCTGATGGATCTCGCTGTAAGTATAACCTTTGTTATACAAAGTGATTCAAATATGGTTGCTGGCAGTGTAGGTTGCTTTACATATAGTTTTACTGCAAAAAACATCAAAGGGTAAAACTGACCAGAAACACCTAATCATGTAGTTCTAAACTATTGCAACAGGAAATTGTAAAAAATATGTTTCTGACGTTAATAAGCTCTCAACATCCAATTAGGCGAGGCAGTAAACACATGAGATGTTTGACGTTCCTGCCCTGAATAATCTCGATGTAAGCTAAGCCATAAAGCTCTCATAGGTAATTTTGGCAATATTGATCAAGGCCTTCTGAAATTGCCTTGTCTAGGTTCTGATTATTTCCTTGGAAAAAAACATGTCGAGTTCTCGTGTGATGTTCGGCAAGAGGCCATGACAATCAATACCAATATAATGAAACACAACTGAGCTGATGGAAGGTAAGAAATGCCTGATTTGTAGATAAAAGGGCTGGATAATAAATAGTGGCATGCAGACTTGCGGCTACCATAAATGCCTTTTTTTGTTTCCTTGTTAAACTCTTTCTCTATCTTTTTACTCTACACTGCAGTGCATTATACTAGCATTATTACTAGCGTTCTCGACTTGGGTTTATTATTTAATGGAATACCGGCTTTTTATTCACCTGGAAGCCACCAAAAAATTGAAATAACAAAAACTACACAGATACTACAAAATTACACATCTGCATAATGTTTAAATTTAACGTTTATTTACACTTCCACCTCCACTGGGCTAGCTCTAAGTGGCTTTAATTGACTGTGTAAAAAGGCAATTAGCTGGTGATAAATTAATTGCCTGTTAGTGCTAGAGCAGTGGATTTTCTTTAATCGCGATTCTGAAATAGTGTAGTAAATCAATTGACATGACTGGAAACATTAGCTTTAATTGACGCATCAAGTCAACAAACACACAACACTGCAATAACAACAATTAATCTCAGAATTGCCACTAACAAAAGAAAGCAGGTTTTTCAAACCGCACACTAACAGGGTCACTAACTCATCATTAGGCTAGAGATAGTTACATAAAAAATGAAAGTTAAACAAACTGCTCCAATAATCCAAAAAAGATCATCTTACTGAAGCTACCTAGAGGCAACATGAAAAGAACATTTTCTACCTGAATTTCACACAAACAACTTGCCATCTCGTCTGAGTGACTTGCAAAATACAGATAGATTGTTTGAACGAGTTACCAAAGGAGAGTTCCACCCTCACTCTTTAGTCAAATCTACAGCAAGATCATAGTGTCCAAAGCTGTCCAAATGTACACAAACAAAAAGGTTCAGCACGAACAACAGGTGCAAATTGTTTGACATTGTCAATTTCAACTCAAGGGGATATGAAGGGTCTTCTGATTTATATTTCTCGAGGTGTGGACTATGTGGATAACATCATGCCGTCTCATTGTTCTGTGCTTGGTTGTGCAGTATACAGAATAAATACAGGAAGATCCGCAGTCGCTCATTTGATCTGCAGATTAGTATTCATTGCTAAAAGCTGTTGTAAAGTCTGATGGTCTTCAGGTTGCTTACAGGGCAACGGATACTCACTGAGCCAGACTCGAAGCCAAATTGGCCAGGGGGATTTTGAAGTGAGGGTTAGGTTTAAAAGCCTGCAAACTTCACTGTGGTTTAATATAAACTCTTATTATATCTCTTATATCTCTTATTTTTTACTATAATTTAAGTAATTAATTAAACCATACAAAATATCTCATTCATTGACTTAACTCATGCAGGCAGGATTATATATATATTTTTATAAATTGTTACGAATTAGTAACGTGTTCAAACTGGATAGTAACTTGTTTGAAGAGAAAACTTTGAAAACGTCTTCTAAGGTTGAAAGAAAAAACTAGTAAGAAAGAAAGAAAGAACCGGCTCAGACACCCAAGCACATTGATATTCTAATACAGGATGCCCTTCCTTTCCTTGTAGAAAACAACCAGGCCATGTGTGTCTCATGCACTACATTGGAGAGCGAGTGAAGGTGACCACAGAGTGGCACAAACAAACAGTGGGTGGCGGCGGCAAGCTGTTATCCTGACACCGAGGAGGGCAGCTCCTACCAAGCTAAACCACCAGAACCTCCCATCGACCCAGGAGTGACCTTAGGGGTTCAGGTTTGGCTTTAGATGTCCCCCACCCCTGCCCTGTATCTTAATTTGTTCTGGTGTATCAGCAGATAAGAACAAGAGTATCAACAACTATATATTCTGTTATCATGTGCATTTAAACATGCAATCATGCACTTGTTGATGCGTCTTTACATACATGTATGCATAACGGGTTATGCTAACTAGTTAGCTAGTTATGAGTGTGATGACCCTGAAAAGCAAAAAGATAACTTACCCCACATGGCTGGAAGATGAGACCATCAACCTCATGGCTGACCTGCGAAGTGAAGCTGCCTTCCAGCAACTGAAAAATAACAGAAAAACAAAAACGGTTAACTTATACCAAAACAAATGCATAAAGCAAAAAACAAAAGTCATAAAAGCATGGCTGACAATCAGGTAAGTATGTCTATTTAGTAAGTCGGGAAGCACTTCTCATACCTGGCACTCTAAAAGCCATTCGTGGATCGAGTTTCCACACTGAAAGCTTTGGGGCCAAACGCATCCCGCAGAGATTAAAGGAAAGACTTTGATACCTGGCCTGATCCATTTAATTCGCCAGGACCCATAACCGGGCAATGACCTCTTTTAATTGATTAAAGCATGGCAGAAACATCAATGCAGTGTTTTGACAGACATGACTGCAATTGCTCATCCGGCATTGGGGGATTCGTTATGATTGCAATAATTAGAGGGTGTTTGGCTCATTCATTACCCATGACCAAAATAACTGCTGCTGCAGGGGAACCGAACCAGCCGTGCCATATTGCCATATTCTCAGGAGAAATAGTCGGAATATTGTCCTGTGAAATTGCATTTAATTACAGGTTTCTAACAGCCACAGAGGGACAGCATTAATGATAATACAACCAGGACAGTTCCTGGAAATTCTGAGACTTTTCACAGTAGATTTGAGAACAAATGTTCTGATGTTGATGTGCAGCAGAAATATGGTTTATTACGCGTCTTTTGTGCGCTCAGAAAGCATGCAAACAGTGCACTGTGTGTTTTCTTTGTATCATTCTCTTTCTGATATATTTGAACAGTTAGCAATCATTTCCTTTGACAAAACCATTAACTGAATACTAAACTAAATAACAATGAAAATCATTAAACATGAAGAAAATGATCAAATACGGTCATTATTGTCCTCTGCAAGAGGAGAAGGCAATTACACACGGCTTTCCGCAAGTGTCCAATTCAGCCAAAGAAACATTTTTGGGCAAACAGGTTAACAAAAACGATTCAAGACACAAAAAGCTAGTTTATTTATCCTGAACTATGCCACTTAAAAGTCATGACTCAGGCATCAATGGGGTACAATCAGAGAGAGGTTTTATTCATCCCTGTGAGGAATGCATTATTGCAGCGGTAGAGGCCATAAGTAAGTAATGGCCCAAGACATTAAAATCAAAACAGCCAATAACATAACAACTTTCTTTGAACATTTTAACAAAGACTGAAAAAACTAAGCACACATTGTACAGAGGAAACATCTGGGGGGGAGAAAGTATACTAATAGTAAAAATATCACCAATTAATTGAAAAATTAACCCTTCTGTTAACAGTAAAGAGGAGCAGCAATCTAAGTATCAGTTAATACTGGTCTCTGGTGCAGGCACTTAGCAGGGATGAAGTGAATGACTCACCCCATGATACAGAGACATGTTGAAGGGACACGGCAACACAGAAGGGAAAATATTTCTCCCTCTTCACATCTTAAATTTCATTTGGGTAGAAACATGGTAACTGATATTTTCTATAGGCTCCATGTCGAAATGAGACACAGGTTTCGCAGGCAGGAAATGGCTTCGGTCAATAATTTGGAACCCTAATGCAAATGTGCACTAGAGTGAAGATCAGGTAACCTACTCAGCCCACAAGACAGAGAGCATTTATGTCAGACGATCACACACAAATTACACAAGGTAGAACCATATTGTAGCCCCCAATAACTTCTCTATCTCCTCTCTCTCTCACATTTTTTAAAATCACACTGTTTGAATTCCATCTGAATCACTGGCTCATTAAGAAATTCCACCTGTAGAAGCCCAAGAGCAGAATCATTCCACATTTTCCGACATGCTTGTGACCCAAGCATATAGTCAAGAATGTGTGAAATCCTTGTGGTTTATCTACCACAATAACAACTTTGGAGAAGATATTGACATAACTGAATTTAGTCTTTCATTAAAGGTCCTTGCCATTGTTTACATTTCAAGCTTCATCTATAAAATACATGAAATCTCGATAAGCATCAGTGCACAATATAAACCCTCTAGATACCCTCTAACATTTTCAGATGAGAGAAAATGTGGACTTATTAAACACCTGTCCGTTGAGCAATGTAGCTGGCACATGCAAATGTAACTTAATGAGGTAGCAGCAACTGATTTAAGGATTGCTACCTATGATGATAACCTCAACAATAATTACAGATAGACCATTACATTTTTTCTTTTGACATTCTAGACACCTTTCACTTAAATATTCAAAGGTTTTCTTATGGCCCTTCACCCTTGAATGAACAAATGTAGAAGAAAACCTGTGTTTTTGTGGATTTTGGTGGCAGGAACCTATAACTGAACAAAGTGTCTGGAGTAGATTAATGGTTCACCATAACAGAGGGGATAAGAGACCCAGCATACAAACAGGCTTAGTATTTGTTAAAGGAGACCGTAGAAAATCAGTCTCATCATTATTGATGAGGCTGGAGACTTCATAAACATAAAAACATAAAACACCTGTTATTTCACTCTTTATTTATCCTTTTGCAACCATGTAAGTTATCAAGAACATTTCTAGCTCAGACAATATCAATCAGTAGTTTTATTCCCATAAAACCATAACTAATGGTAAAATTAAGTAGAAAATGAAGAATTTAGGACTTCGGCATCCGAGTGAGTCCTTTATCCAAAAGAAAGACATCACAACATAATTTTTTCAAGAATGATCAATGAGTCAAAGCATTTCACACATGAAAGCTTGACGATCTCGCTGACATAGAGAAGGCTGAGAGCCAAACTTAAAAGAACTACTGGCTTCACGAGGCGATGGAGTGTAGGCAGAGAGATGGAGTTCCATTCCAGTTCCCCTGCCATCTCACAACATCCACCCACCATTTCTCTGTGCACCCAGTAATGCTCGGGAGAGAGTTATGAAGGAGCAGAGAGACACAGTTTTTACAGATGTCGATGTGTGCAGTGATAAGCCAAGACACTTATTTCATATGAAAGCCCCTTTGGAAAAGGACAAATGAGGCGGTTGGTCAGTAATGTAGGGGTCATGTGGAAGGCGAATAACACAGACCCTTATTAAGAGAACACACTTTCCAAGGTCCCCTTAGGGAGCAGAGGGAGCCAGAGATATCATGCAGGCAGGTGAAAACGCCCACAAGCCCAAACACTGCATAACAATGAGCGGTGCCTTCTTTCCACCAGAAGGGAGGGAATAAATGTTGAGGATGATATAAATGGGGGGCAATTTTCTGCCTCATCCATTTTATGTCGAAGGCTCATTGCACACAGCCTATAGCATAGTGAGCCGTGAATCGTACCGTGGTTTTGTTGCAGCCAAAGCCAGAGCCAAAGCCATGAAATAATTCACAGACGCAAGACAAGAAATTACCCCCCCCCCCCCCCTTTTCTATTATTACTTGAAAACTGACAAAACACTGAGGAAAAACAAAGTAGTTTTCAATGCAGAAACTCATTAACTTTGTTTGAGTTTACTCTGGCAGTTTTAGCGTTTCATCCAATGAATAAATATTGGCTGTTTACATGCAGCCAGCACCTATGTTTGTATTGGCTGTCACAGTAAGCCATAGAAGTAAGTTTGCCTGGCAGCCTCTCCTCTGAAAACCTCTCCTCTTCAGGTAAAGCCGCTAGACAGGCTCACAGTCTCTCAGACCACTGAGGAGAGAGCGCTGATTGTGCCTTTTGAATAATTTATTGCAGAACACAAATATCCATCCAAATATGCAATTTCTTACTCCCTTTACCTTTGTGTGATTATTTGGATGCTATTGTATGAAAAAAACATACATCAAACATAAATTACAACAACTGGGGATTATGGTTTCCCCTGAGGTTACCGGGTAAAGAGGATATGACAGTAGCCCTGTTACGTTGAAAAAAATATGTATTTCTCTGGGTTTGAAAATTGTTGGAAACGTTTGGGATAATGCAACAAAAAAAATAGTTCCATCAAGTAATTTTGAGATATTTTAATGCCGAAATTGCACTTTTTTTTACCCTTATTCCATCCATCTACATGCCATTATGTTAAGAGTAAACCCATGTAGTCAAAATGTCTCATTCAAATAAATAGGTGTCACTGCTTAAATACCGGCACACAATAACAACAGAAGCGGTATTGCATGTTTTCCATAAAGATGTCTACTATTAGATGGATGTGTGTGGGCTGTTTTTAGCAGTCCATTGACACCGTCTGCACAGAGGCATCTAGTGCTGCGCATGCATGTAGGTAGAGCACGGGGGGAGAGGCTTTACAGGCTGGGCTCAGGGAGGCCATGAGGAACTAATAGGAATGGCCTTTCTGAACGAAAGTTTGGAGCTTCCGCAAAACTGCAAACTCTCAAAACATACATTCTGCTACTTTAACCTGACGGCTTTAGAATTTATTTCCCCCATCATGTTTGAATAACATGCCGAAAAGCGGCAGCAATGCACATATCATTGTTGGTACTGCGGGGAAAGATCACCAGCTGCCAACTCAGAGACCCCTCTCACCCCTGGTCCCACTTCCTCAGAAGGCTGCCATCTTGGGAGGCATTAGAGGTCTACTGCCACCTGCACCACCCATCACCTCTGAAGCTTCTTCCCTGAAAAGCTCCAGCTAGTAAACAGCCGCTCCCAGCTGAATCCCCTGTTGTGCACTACAACTATTTTTCACCTGCTGCATCTTACAGACTCCTTTCGCAGTTGTCTTTTTTTCTGCATATCTTTGCACTTCTTCTGCATGTATTTGCCCCTTAGTTCATGTGGTTGCTGACTGTCTTGTTTAATGTATGCATTAAACCTGTACCCAAACAAATCCCTGTATGTTTCGTTGTGTTGGCAAGGAAGGCTTTCGGATTCTGAATTTTTTTTTATGTACTGCAAGCATCACTGTCAGACCGCTACCCACTAAGTAGCAGAAAATCTGATTGTCTATTAATCCTGTGCAACTGTGTTCTCTACTCTGAATAATACAAAACTCTCACAAGATAGAATACACATTGATAAACTGCAACAAAGGTCATAAATAAACCAGCAATGCTTCAGAAGCACCTTATTCACCCTTTACACATTCTCTTATTGGACATTCTCCATCTTGGCCCATGCATACAAGGATCATCTCTTCTCTATTATGCATGGTGACTCGCACAGGTCCAGTGGAACAGAGATCGCAGAATATATCTCAGCAATTTGCTTTCCCTCAATGTTATCCTTTCTGCCCCAGCACACATGGAGTGAAATTATTCAGTTTTCATTCCACAAAACTGGATTATACAGCCTTCCACCGCCACAGTGTAGCATCGTGTTCAAATGCTTAATCAAATGTGGAGGAGAGTGATTGTTATTCTAGTCAGGTGGCGGGGTGTGTGCGAGTTGCCTCTAGCTCTTTTCAAGCCTAATATGAAAGGCCTTTAGCAGCCAGCCTGCAGTACCCCGGCTCCATGTTGCTGTTAACATGTGTTGAGAAGGATGGAGTGTGTTTGCTCAACTGCTTCGATGGTGTTTAGTCAAACCAGGTGACAGGCCGTGAAAAGACCACCTGTCATTTTGACAGGTGAAATAATGTTTGCTTTGGTCAAAATATATTGTGTCAAACTGAATACATTAAGAATAACATATGCAATTAAACGATGTCAAAGGGAGAATTCCCTCTATGAGTACATTTCAATTATGGGCTAAAAACATGTTTGGCGTAGGGTGAGCAGCCCTGTTTTCTTGCATTTCTCCACAGGGGGCCTAATGGGGTGTCATGTGACTCAGCTCAGAAAAGCCAATTGTTTGAAGGGAGTCTTCGTCCCACAACACACAAAATTTCTGGCAGCATCAAAGTTCTCTCCACCCTCAGGTTTCTGGCCACTGGTGCGTTTCAAACGAGCTAGGGAATATAGCTGGCATTTCCCCGCCCTCACTAAGCCGTTTAACGCCTGGAATCCTTTGAAGGTGTCATCACTTTATGCACACAGTTCAGTCAGTTTCCATATATCCTCACAGATATACAGAGGGACTGCAACGTTTCCATAGGAACATTTTATCTTTTGCACTTTTTTATAAATTCTTTACATTTCGTCATCTCCATGAACACATTTCCTTGGGCATACCGTACGTGTATGGTAATGAGCTAAGCCGGGGATTCGACAAGGATTTTGGACAGCCAGCATTTATAAAAGAAAATTGTGCACCTAAACGCTTGATAAATATCAATTTCTTAGTTTGTAGGGTTAGCATTCAGTACATTTTCTACCACCTTGATGAATGAGGGCTCTGAGCTCTTGGTCAGGATTGGTAAAAGGAAAGGTAGAAATGTTAAATTCATGACATCGCTAAGCTAGACACCTCTGAACATAACAGGTGTCTCCAAAGTGCCATCTTGCACTTTGAGTAATTTTTCTTATTTTCTTATTTTATTTTTTACGTGCTCTCCCCGCTGAGCCACCGGGGCGCCCAAACACCTCTGGTTCTTCTTAATTTCAATAACAAACATTACCAGCCAGAGAGAGTAAGGCTGCTTTTTACGATCTTTCAAGCGGCACTACGTTTGCACCTCTACATGAATGTGGCATTGTGACGGAAAGGACCTAAAGAAAAACAAACAGATCCTCTCTCTTATGCAACGCCTACTGAACCGATATTGTGTGCATCATCGACGCTTGCGTAACAGCTCAGAGACTTTGAAGGAGAGCTAAATATATAAATAAATGCATCTCAAAGCAACTGAGGTACGCAAACGATGTTAGTCATCTGATCCGTGGATATAGTTTTCCTTCTTCCAGCGAGCTCGAGCCCTTACGCAACAGACGGCGTGCTCTCCCGCTGTGAGTGGGCCCGGCCAGGGGAGAGAACACACACCGGTGGTGGAGTGAACCTTTGTTTGTGGACTATTTCCTAAGAGGGCAACTGTGTGTCCACATCGTTCTGATGAAAGATATAGCTCCATGTTAAGAGGCTGGTAGTGGCTCAGGAGGAGTTGCCAGACAATCTAGCTCTCTGTCGGAACAATCCATCTCCACCGAGATCGGCCACTGTTTGATTTCATAGATAAAACGCCCCCCCCCCCACCATTCAAACCAAACACTTTAATAGCTCGGGGCAGATTGGGTAATTGTAATAAACGGGAAATTAGTGTTTAGCCCGCTGCTTTTGCGAGGCTGATGACTATGCATTTTTTTCATGTTGTGTTTTGGTGGAGCATCCTGGAAAAAAAGCTGCCAATGTCCTTGTAGGTTTATGTGTAGATAGTTATTTTTATCTTATTTTTCAAGGCTTGGTTTCCCTAAAGGTCAATACTTCCCTAGTATTGGATTTTTGGTCCACACTGAGCTTGCATGTTCACACTGAATAACAGAGGAGAGAGGGAAAGAGAGGGGGAGCCGGACACCAGACGCTGGGGGCTGTCATATATTGTCTTTTATCGTGAAAACCTGATTCGTTTGTAGAGGCGGGAGATAATACATTAAAGGGGCTGAGTCTCGCCTATAGACAGCTGTGGGGAAACCCTGATATCATCAAGCGTTTACTTCTTAAAGATGCCTTAAAAACTGTTTTCAAGGCTTGGTATTCCTACGGGTCAATTTGTCCTGAGGATTGGGCTTTTTTCCCCCCCACACTCAGCTTGCATTTTCCAACCGAATGGTAGAGGAGTGAGGGATGGAGACACCAGACACCTCAGCCTGTCACTTCTCCATCCACAGCCTTCACACATTTGGAGCTGCCGGAGACGAGACAGTTGGGGTGTGAGGTCAGCGAGCCCACACGAAGCCCAGGCGAGGCTCATAACAAAAACACGTTAGCTGGGGGATTTACACGCCTAGGGTTCCACTCCTATTCCCATCCTAAAGCGCTGAACACATTAGCAGAGGCACATTTGTCTGGACTTAATAATGGAGGGAGGTATAAGAAGGGCAGTTGCAGTACTATCTGCCAATTTGATGAAGGTTAACAGACAGGAGGTGAGGGATAGAGAGCCATCTTCCATTATGAAAATGTATGAGTGGCAGGTAGTAGCCATGGTTACTCGTGCTGGCTTATAGAAATAGCAGCAACAGGTGACAATAATACTGAATACATCCATTTGAGATTAAAATGAGATGTTATGAAGATGAAGGTATGTTCCAACTGTAACCATGGCAATGAGATGAGAGAAGTGAGAAATGAGAGAATACAGAGTTCTTTCTCAGTCAGAAAACATACATGTCATTCAGCTATTCAAGATCAGTTGTTTCCTATGGAATTATGATATTTTATTTTGGATGAATAATGTGACATCAATGCATTTCAAACACTTGCTTATATTCCACCTGACAAGGAAAGGGAATATTTTTTTGTTTGATTGGACTACTTAATTTAGGGCTGTTTACACATCTACATCTTAAACCTGAGATGGATACGTTGTGTGAAAAATATCTGCTTTCCACTTACCTTCAACACAAGCCCACATTGACATTGAATCATGAACGTTAAGGGTTAATGTCCTTGATTGAAATAATGATAACATATATAGAAATTATTTTGGAAGTAGGTGTCTGATTGCTTTTCCTATTTGATGAATTGGAAGCGGATATTAGAATATTCATAAGCAGAGGTGAAATATCTTTCTGCATTTTGGATGAAAGAGGTGTCAGATGGATGAGTGGGGGGGTAATACAATTTAGCCAAAGACTTAGAATACATTGGCTGAACACCATGTTTCAAGTTAAATTAAGCTTTATTGCTACATTTGACAGGGACAATGCACAGTTCATTAGCAGTGCCAGAGTTAGCTATAAGCTCATTTGCATTGCCATGCTTGATTGAGTAATCAAGCATGGAATTCTTCTTAGTGTTCTTCTTCTGCTCTACCCTACTTCTTGGAAACACCTGCACTTTGCAGTCGATCGCGGCACAATTCTCAACCCCCAGCCGTTCCTGACCTTTGCAACCATGCACAATAATTATTAGATAATGGTCATGTGCAGCTTCTGGCAAGCATATCGTCTTAGAATCATTGAGGTAATTAGCTTTAATAACCTTAAACATATTAGCTATGACGTCACTGTTACTAAAATAATCATGTTAATATGGAAAAAACTGTTGTAAAATCCTTCATTTTTATGCTCTTCTTCTCCCAACTAGTGAGTCGTTATTAGACTGAAGATTCTGTTTTGCAGCGGGCTCAGTTGCAGACTAAGGCTACGGTGGAGTGTATATGTGTGGAGAACTGTCTGGGCAGTGGCTCTTGGTGATTGGTCATTTGAGAGCGGGTTAGGCTTCTCTGACACCCGGTGTATAACGCATTTCATATACATTACTCATTATAACACTCAAACTCAATGACGCATGCTCGCTTGGAAAAAATGTATCACAAAAGTTCCCTTGCGTCATAACCAAAGGGACAACACCACCTCCTCCTTCCTAGAACTCTCAGCCAAAACTTATTGCATTTTTTATTTGAGTTAAATTTTGAGCTGAAATAAGGGGTTCACCTACGCATTGACCGGAGTCTCCTCAGTCTCCTCTCTCACTTCAAATGGATACGGTTCATTGTTCTTAGGTGGGAATCATTTGGAGTCACCAACAGTTAGATGTATTTTTGGATATTCTGCTCTGATTGAAGACCGTATATTCAACTTTCCAGAAATAAAACCGCATGGAGCGTAGCCAAGTTCAGAAGAAAGAACAACAAAAGGACAGTATTGAAAATGGCAGCTTTGCATCTCACCAAAGGTAGCATATGAGTGCCGTCTCAGACTGCATGGAAATGTTCTTTTTGTGAATTTATGAGTAGCATGCCATGAAGTAAAGGCTTGGTGTTCCCATGAATAAATTAGTTTGATTCCCCCTTGAGTGTCCCCTACAACAGAGCACTGACTGTGGCAAGAGCAGATGGCCAATGTATAGAACAATGAGCCATTGAAGAACCTGAGCCAGTTCCGATGACTTCACTTATAGAATACTTTCATCCACAAGCAACTTTCTCCACCCCACCAACCCTCCCACGATGGCCTGGAAACGGGTGTGCCACCTTTGGGGCACCAAGGAATTTATAATAAAAAAACGCCGGTAGATGATTCAACATAAATGTATGAGCGTCGTCAACATATTACACTTTGTTTTTATTAATATTGAGGTATGCCATAACTTTGTGACAAAGTTGACATAAAACAAGGTTAATGTCCAATCTGCCCAAGCCTGATATTCTCATTGACCTAGGAGGCTGAATTCCTACATAGCAGTATTTAATCTGGTCACTGGCCTGCTGGCAGATAACAGTATTAATTAACTACACAGCTGCTGTGTAGAAACAAAATACTAAATAAGAATTAATAATATATATTTTTTATGTTTTCGAACCACAACCATGTCCAAATTATATGTTTTTAAGCTCTTTTTTTTAGCCGTACGTTCTAGCCAATTAAGTTTTAGTGGTAATCAAACAGCTCTTCCATATTGTTAGTGGTCCCAAATGGCCTCTATAACACTCCTTTAAACTGAAGAAGCAAAACTAACCAAAATCTCAGCCTAGCCAAATGATGATAGACGTGAACACCATGACTGTAGCGATGGAAGGAGGGATAAACCTACCTCATTTCATCTTTTATCTGCCATCGTTCGACTGTTCATGCTGTTTTACGATAATGTTATCACAGATCTTCTTGAGTGCCAATTATTGGTGTGAACGTCGTTCAAACTAAAGGAATGCTTTGAAGATCATCATGCAAAAGGGTGGGCTTTTGAAAATGACAAACTATTGGGATAAGGGTACTAATATTCAGAGTCAAACATTTTGTCCATGCGCATTCGTGCAC
This sequence comes from Trisopterus minutus, assembly GCA_027122715.1. Taxonomy (NCBI): domain Eukaryota; kingdom Metazoa; phylum Chordata; class Actinopteri; order Gadiformes; family Gadidae; genus Trisopterus; species Trisopterus minutus. The sequence goes on from JAOPUD010000098.1 coordinate 12,803,907, forward strand.
CTCTTGTCCGTTTATGGTTTTTTTTTTAAGGTTTTTTTGTTTTATTTATTTTTTGCTTTGGAGATGGAAATTAGAAGTAACTTTACCTTGCGGGAAGCATGGATGTCAAAGAAGGGTTTGTTTCGGACACTGAACGGCTCTTTGGTCTTGTCAATCTGTCCATTTTTCATCTTCTCCATCCGCGGAGATATTATTTCCTTTTCTATGCACAGCAGTCTGATGTTGAAATCACAGAGTCCAACAGGCTGCCCCTGAAAAACAGAGCAACAAGAGACTTGTCAGAAAATATTCTCAAACATACTTAAGACCGGTTAGTTGGCAAAGCTGTGAAGTGCAACCTATAAAACATTCAATACACAACCAATACAACCAATGAGGAACACTTCCATGGGGTTATCAAGTACAAGTGTACTTGATAAGTGTACCTATGGAAAGAGATTAACACCACTATAAAGAAGGACTCATAATCGATGAAACCACAGCAACGGCAACAGCAGGACCTAAAATGCCTGTAAGGCCGGGAGCAGGACGACCCTGGAGTCCTCACAGGGGCCACCGTATCAAACCTAAAGGTTACGTGAACATTGCAATACCCAAGTCTTTGATGTTGTCATGGCAACAGGTTACTTCTGTGTCCTAAGCTCACACGCACACACGCGCCTCCACTACTGTACACAGCGACAGAGGCAAAGAGGCATCTATATTTCACACAGCCAGTCACTAGAGGAAAAAAAGTACCTGGGCACGATTTTTCATTAAAAGGAATGATGGCCAGTGCTGATCAGACCCCAGCAATGCTGCTACATTAAAAGATACCGTCTGTTATCACACTGCATTCAAGTTAAACTGGAATCAGAGGCCTTGAGGACATCACTTTGGTCTCCAAATTGGGTATGAAGATAAACCGGATATTACTGGTTCCAAAAATTAGACAGTAGTCAATCGAGATGAAAGGCTCATCTTGTACAAACATGTTTTTACTGGGGCCAAACCTTTTTGTAAATTAAAGAAAGCACTTTAGAAGTGCCAATAAATTTAGTGAATTGAGTGAACATTTTTAAAAGATGGAGGTTAAGATTATGCCACTAATGCATGCCATAAAATCCACTAGTGACAATTAATGGATCTCTCACACAAACATTTTGTTCATATAGACAACATCAAGCGAACAGGAGCTAGAGGCGAAGGAACTATTTGACAGATTGTAGTAGATTGTATTTGGTCACAGAATTGCATCTTAGGTGACCCACAACAGCAGACCAATATTTCTCAAGTAAAGACGAGGAAGTTTGGGACAATCTTTGCCCTGAGGGCATTTGTATTTATTCAAGTTATTATGCAAGGTATTTCAAGCAAGAAAAAATATAATACATCATCACAACATTGGCAAAAGATACAATGTTTTGTCCAGACAGGTTTGGCAGTTATCAGCCTGGGTAGATGTGATTTGACGAATTGAAGGTATTCAACACTAGCGAAGATGAATATTTAGTCAAGTTAATCAAGAACTCCTTCTTTCACAGAGCCACCCCCAACCATTTTAATGCTCTCAGTTTGGATAAAAGGTTCACAGTGCGTTCATCTTGCGATAAAAGCTACTGTAATTATAAAAAACAGGTACGCTGTGGTTTAAAATCAACACCTCTGATTGGCTATGGGGTCGCTGATGTTGTTTCAATCACATGAGAAACACATCTTTGAATTGTATTACTGGGAATGGGAACAATGGTCTTGATTTGAATCAAATGGGATTCATTATTTAGCAATGAGCCTGCAGACACGCTCATCAGTGGTGTGTGTGCCCAAACTATTACTCTAACTCCAATTTAATCCTCCCCGACAAAAGGGCCACTCCCTTGACTTATGATCCATGTGTTTACAAGCGCATTATAAGGAAGGGATTAAGAAGGCATCATAATTAAAGCATTGAGTTGATGATGCAATGGGATAACCTGAGCGTTAATGAGAGCCGGTTCGTCCCAAGTAGACAATGAGAACATTTCCTCTATTCCATATATTTGTCATTTGGGAAAATTTAACTTTGAATATATAAGGCTGCACTTCAAGTAAAATGTATCCCCCAAGCCTTAACTAATTGTATACGTTATACTGTATATAAAATGTTTATTTTGTTGCTTATAAAAAAAGGACGTACGCAACAGTTAAGCCGAGGATGATCGCTTTACAACCATGAGCATGCCGTGAAATATCCATTATGGCAAACAAGATCCTCAAGATCTTCATTGTCACATACATCTATCATTAAGCCAGAAAAAAACCCTTGATGCTACTCCTAGTCGTCATGCTGAGTGGAAGGGGAAGGGTCACTCTCTGCTTGTTTACTGTTGGCTTCCAAGACAACTTGATGTTCCTGGAACAACTGGCATCGTGTCCCACACATTCTGCACCATCTGTCAGTCGTGTCATCAGAACAGAACAAGATGTAAGTGTGAAGGATTGCTGTTACAGCATGGAGCCATAAAATTTCCGGTCTGGTAAATCAAAATCTGTGGCAAATGGAGATCAAGTGAAACAGCAAAACGCTCAGGTAACCTCAATCATAGCCCAAGATATTTTGTTATTTGTATTTGCTGGGCGGTCGTGAAAAGTATGTGCTCAACTGTCTCGTCATTATTTGTTTTTTGTTGCAAGCAGATCAAATATAAATCACCATAGATCATGCCTCACTTCAGGAAAAATGAATTTCAAAGTCTACAGGATGTGGTGAATCTGCCATGAAAAAGTATTCACCACCGTAATAAATTGAGGTAGGAGAAAATAAGTTCTCATCTGTTTTATTCACGGTGATGCAGAGAAGCAATGATGTTCCTAATGTCCCTTTCTGTGGAATGATGCACAGTATTATAGAACAGTTCTCATTTGAAATATGACATCAATGCATTTTCCAAGACATGACTAATCTCCCGTGTGCTGTGCGGCATAAAAACAACCCCTCGTATGCAAGCATCATAAACGGATTGGGGAGGCGTAAAAAATGTGTGGAAGCATAAATAGCCGCCAAAAAATAACCAGGAAACAAAAGCATTGAATGTGTGGAAGCATCAAGCTACAATTAAGCCACTTGTGATAGATTGCAGGGCAAATGTCAGTGGACGTGGAAACATTTGCATATAAATATCCATTAAATGTGTAAGTAAACACAATAGAGCCAATGCCATGGCTGAGGAAGTGGACGGGACTAATTTAAGGAAGCAATAACAATATTGCCCTCCTGACTAGAGATATACTACCATTAGACATGCAATCATCTGAAGGTTTATAGACATTACATTAGGTCATATCCACAGTGGCCTGCAGCTTCATGGACATTGGACAAGGACACATCCTGTGCAATAATATGATGTTGGACAGTTTAAGTGTTTTGATTCCGCTATATTTTAAAAATTGATTCAGGCTTTTTTTCTCTAAACTTCACTTTTTATCTTTATGATGATGATGATCTTTATGATCCTCGAAATGCAACGCAAACATTTATTCACTGGATTCAATGATGAATATTCTATAATGCTTGTGTCTTCTTGTTTGTTAACAAGAAGACACAATTTATAATATTTCTCAGATCAGATTATGCTTCCAATGTTATTAGTTTGAGGCTACAAAATGTCAGACACCATTAGTAAGCCTGGGACCAGACAGGGAAGCCGGTGGTGCAACGTGCAGCAGGAGGCTTGGCCCTCCCACGCTCAGACTGGGTAGACTGCTGGAAGTTACAGAGCAGTACAAGGAGCCGTCAGCGAGAGGCAGTCTCTGGGCCGGGACACTACGGAGGTAGCTGGAGCTGCCCCCTGACCTTTCAAGCGAGGTTCCTAGCGCTTAAGTAAGGTTTATTAAGGGTGAAGCCACGTTGTTACCCAACACCGTGAGGGGTAGACCTCGCGAAAGGATGCGAATCCTGGGACGACGAAGTCCGCAGAACCACCCCCGCAGCACGAAAGCTGATTTCCACAACACTGGACTTATACATTGTGTACACAAACCACTGATAATAAATCAGGCAGCTGACAGCTCTGCTCTGCGTGTATGGAGTCAGGCACAAGAAAACATAAATTTAATGTATTTAGTTCATAATCTCAATGTTTTGTTGAGAGATGCAGATTGTTCTTGCTTTAAAGAGTACCCACTGGACAATGCTTCACATGAGGTTCCCTGAGTGACACAAAATAAAAAGCAGACAAAAATAAAAGAGTGAAATATTGTCCATAATCCAGTCCTAGAACAAGACGCATCTGAGAGAAATCTGAGCATTTTCAGAGCCCCACGGTGCTCCTCCATCTGTGTCCTGCTGTCATTGTCCGGCACTGGAGTAGTCGGAAATGGTCTGGGCCGTGTCCTTTGGTGTGTGTGCAATCAAAGGGGCACGGTTGGGAGCTCACGACACGTTGCACATGATCGCGGCGGATCCACAAAGCACATACCTCCAGAGTGAATACACTGACGACATCTACCCTGGCAGAGATCACGCAGATACCTTCTTTGTCTTAGTAGCACCCCTGCTACTGCTCATGTTCTAGTACCTGGTTTCCTAGTATTAGAAACTATCTCTGCTTTAAAAAAATGTGGTAACCAGAAATAAATGAACAAACGAAAAGCGGAATGGAGCACTTTATCAAAACAAAAACCTTTTGGTCTGTTTTAGCCCCGGGTAAACGACATGTTGACGTGCATTGGAGCTCAGACTAGGACAGTGATATATACATTGGAACAGGCGTGTGTTTATGGGGATGTATCTCACTCTGTGGCTCAAGACGGCACTCGCAAATCCAGGAAGGTAAACCAATAAAGTCCTGCCAGTGCAGCGACAGGAAGAGCTTATGACCACTGCCGTGTCCCCCTGGCCCAAGGTGACGTTCATTTCACCTCACAATTCAAGTCATTCCTATCCCATGAAAGTAAGTAAAAGGTGAAATCCCTACAAACTGTCGTTAACTTTCTTGTGTATCAGTCTCTCCCTCTGAGCGGCTCTACCCGAACAGCCCTCTGTGCACACCTAGACGACATACCCCTAGACCCCCCTATAACTTTTACGATTGGCTCAAACAAATGTAACAAATAAAGTTCACTTCAAAGCTAGAAATGCATTGCTGTTGAAATGTAGTCATCACCCATTGTAGAATGTTGGTGCATTTTAGTGTCTCTCTGTCTTCACATTTTCTTTGTCTATGAACAGGCCAGTGCCTCTCCAACTGATACAAGGTCTTATTTGCAACATTCCTCCATTTGTTATGCCACAAGGACGTCGTCTGGGACATAGTCAGGGCCATATACCTTATCAAGAGAGATATTTCTTCTGTTTTTTTGTTATTCATGTTTCCTTCATTCTAATACTTGCCCCAAACCTTTGGCTAGAAGAGGGATCGACAGCCAAGGATCACGTCGGGAGACTGCCCCTCACCCACCTACACTATAGATTATTCAACTTAAGTCTGTATCTTGCTGTATTACATCCTGGAATAAACCATCCATTCCGCCCTCTGATCCAACCTTATGAATAACACTGAACATTAAAGAACAACAACACGCATGTTGCATACATGTTTGACAAGGGCACGCCACATCATTAAGTCAGGATTAAACCTGATGCGCTCAAGGAAAGGGTCAAAGGTGCTAAAGTGCACTACATAATAATTAACTACATAATAATTGTTTAAAAATAATATATGATGGTTCAAATCGTCCAACATATTTACTCGACCCCCTCACCATATACAGCATGCCATTGCATCAGTCTGCACATAGAGTAGGCATGGGCAAAACAATCATTTTCCAGGAATCAGTTATTTCTGTTGCCTACGATGCCGCTTGCTTATCATTTGTTGCCCATGGCAACGCGATTGCTACCTGCTGTAGTACACTCATTGGCTGAAATGTTGAGAATGTTTTAGACTCAATCAACATAAGGTTGAGAGGAGACAAACCTCTGTTCCTTTGTATCTTTTATTCAAGTGACCATATTTTTGTTTTATGTAAAAAAAAAAAAATTAGTTCTCTTGTTTTGGGAATCAGTTCTCGTCGTTCACCTTCGGGATTTGTTCGTTCTGACCGAATCGTTTGCGAATCGCCCATGCCTAATATAGTGGCATGATGCTGAGCTGATGCTTCATGACACTCAGTTTCTCACAGGCTTTCATCAAACATCAAACAGCCACATTTTCCTGGGGGACTAAAATAACTCGTATTTTACACACTTCCCCTGTCAGACTGGTGACAGCCCAGGTCAACCAATTTCATGTTTGGCCATGGGCCACATGCTCTCCATGATGCCGGTCTGTAGAATGAATACCAATATAAATCTGAGCTTGGCAATGATAATGTACAAACATTAACCCTGTTAAGTAGCAAACGTTCAACTGCACCAAAGAAAGTAAAACCGAACACAACAAACCGTAATAACACTGGGTTTTTCTTTTTTGTGTATTTCTAAGAAGCTTTTAAGCAAGTCCAAAGTGTGTCTCAGGCTGAAGCCTGTGTATCACGGGCTGGCCTGCAACCGATGTAGGACATGGCCAATAATGGCTGGCCAGGATCAATACAGCAGTGCTCTGGCGATGGGAACCCTGCAGAGTTGCTAACCTCTGCCCAGTGCCACAGCGACACTCGCTTGACCGGGGCAATTATTGTGCAGCTTTCTTGTGTGATTCTTCAATTGCTGACAAAAGAAGGCAGCAGACAAACTTAAGGACCTCTCTAACACAACCAACCCCCACTCCGGGGCTTGTCTAGGTTTTGTAGAAAAAGACAGTACCTAGGGACCAGGCAAACAGGTCTTTGAGCATGATCAACGGTGACCAACATTTTTGTTGGAATTTGGGTGATCAATTAATTTGGCATCAGGAATTAACATCAAATTATTATTTTGAACATTAACAGCAGTAAACCACAAACATATAACAGCAAACACAAAGTCATGTGTAGGGATCAATGACAAACACGCTGAGGTGAACGTTCTGCACGGCTGCTGGACGCAGATCACACACATTTCTAAGACACTGGGGCCAATGACATTATTTCAGAAACGCAATTATATGCTTTATTCTTTGAGGGCACTTTTGGAAGGATAAAGCATTTCCCTATTGCACAGCACTGGACAAAACAGTGTGATCCTTTCTGCAGCTCGCGGCAGACCGCCTCGGCAAATGTGCGTTACCATTTCCACTGAGGGAGCTCCCAGTGTCACTCATTTCAAGAGAGAGCGTGCTGTCTGCAGCCACAGAGTTCAGCAGTGCGTTGTAACGGTGTGCATGCAGTGTATATACACGGAATACACTGTATGAGTGGTGAATGCAGATGTTTCAGTGTGATGGCACAGCAGCAGCAGTGGACTACGCGTCAAGCTTTGTTACTCACGTTAAATTTGATGATGTCATAGATCAGGTAGCGGGGGACGGGCTGTCCGTTGACTTTGTCAATGATCATCTCCTGCAGGAGGAAAGAGAAGAGAAAACACCCATTAGCATTTGCCATGTACATATACGGCCACTTCTATTTTTCCTGTACAATTCCTCAACTTAAGGTCAGGAGTAACTTCACAAGAGTTAAACAGCCCTGCTTGTATATTGTGATATAAGCATGAAAACATTCAATCTTATTATTGAGCATTAATGTTTATGTGCCTTATTTAATTATTCAGCAGGAAACAGATTGCAGCAGCACCCTCTTTGGTGTCTTGGATTATGTTTGCCAAGGGCTTAATATATATACAGTCCTGCAATAACAAATATATTACACTGTTCATGTGTAAAATCAATTCATCATGTACAACCACAAAAAAAGGAACACTGTAAACAAACATGCACCCAAACAGATAAAGCAGCATGAATTAAAATCAGAGCTAACGTTAATTCCTAGATGATCCACAATATCGTCCCAGATAAAATAGCTATCATTGAATGGCCTGATCACGTCATGATGCACTGAGAGCTTCAGCCATCCCTCCATCTCAGAGAGGGGTCATACAGAATGGAAACCGACAGGAATCAGTAGGGGCTGAACGCACACACAGGGGGGGGGGGGGGGGGGCTCCTTTAAAGTCGGAAGATGCCCGCGGCAGGTGGGTTCGGCTGGGAAAGGACGGCAAGCAGAAATAGCACTGCATCTATTATGCAACAACCACCTCCTCCCATTTCCCTTCCCTGTCCACCTCACATGCCACACCCCCCCCCCCCTCATGTATCCACCAGATGAGAATCAGGTACAACTGATGCGGCAGGAGGTCTCAATCACAGCACCGTGGGATGTGTTTTAACATTCTGCGCAACTGTTATGCAAGCTGTGAGGAGAGGCAGAGACAGGGAGCGCAACGATGCCCATACAACCTGTTGGGTGCATCGCGGCAGCGCACTCACGGGCCTACTTCGCCGCCTTTCCCCCTGCAACATGTCCGTGCGTCCAATGGATTTCGTTGCACTGCTAAGGGATCGGGTTAGGGTTAGGGTTAGGACCGACATCCCACCGACCCATGCGCCCCGTGTGACCCTTTTGACGACACACCCAAAAACACAGAGCTGATCCACCTGCCACTGGCCCTACGGTTAACGGTAACGTCTCGGACGGAAACAGAGGACGACAAAAGGTCTCCCGTAGGCTTGTGCGGGCCATGCGACAGGGGCCACCGTGGGTCTTCCCTACAGCAAGGGGCAACGAGGAGAGGCAGGAGCGGAGGTGCACCTGAACAGCAAGCCGTGGATGTCCACAAGTGAACAGTGTTAGTCACAGCCTCCCCCTGTGGCTAATTACACACACTTCTCCGCCCCACCACTTCAAACGACAATGCATGCTACGCCATTACACTGTCTGCCTGAGCAGGAAACGAGTTATTAATAAACATTTATTAATACCGGGGGGGAGTAGCCTGTGTAGCCTATGTATTATAGCAGGGCGACCAAGCACGAAATACGATTTCCACTTGGTAAAAATTATTCAGTACAACGTTTATCATCCTTAAAGCAACATCTCACCTCTTTTACGTATTTGGCTTCAAATCCATTTCCCTACTGTGCATAAAGGTAATATCAAAAATGTTGTGTCCAATGGTTTTGTATGGCCGCAGCTTTGTACAAGCCAAGAATACGTTCCACAATCTAATTTTCCAATGAAAACTATTCCTGATAGTATGATATGGTCACACCCCCGTAGCTTTGTAGCAGCGGGCTGGTGTCTGTAGTAAACAGTTAAGCCTGCTCCTTGGCACGACCAAACATTGCAATCACAGACTAACACTGTGACTATGGCAGAACCAGACTCTAGAAGTGAGTTTTAATATGAAAAGGAAAGCTACTTTGCAAATAAAGATTTGTTTGAAGCGGAGCATACAGATCGAGGACTTCTACAAAGCCACAGTGGTGTCACCAATGGGTACATTTCAAACTGATTCAGGTAGTTGACACATTCCTGTTAAAAGGCTGATGTGAAATTTTTTTATTGAAATGTATGCCACTAACAATTGAACTACAAAGCCAATGATCAATTATGCACATCATAATTGTAAAGGTCATGTATGCAGATTTATGAATTTCAAGATAGTGAGAGTCCTCTATACTGATGCAGAGCAGCTCACCAAGATCCGCTTCGCCTTAAAGTTAGCTCCTACATGACTGAATGTGTTCAAGGGTGCTTTAGTAAGCACAGAACTAGATCTGTTTTAATCTAACCCTAGCATGGTGGAGCTGCTAGTATCAGGTGCAGACCAAAGCAATCAAACTCTAGTACGGTTCGATCGGTCTTACTTGCAATGAGATCGCAATCTGACCCAGTTTTCCGAAACCGGACGCTTTAGGCATTTGCCGATAGCTACAAAAACTTTAATAAGCTGAACATCGCAAAATACTACGACAGAATCTATAGTTTATGTTGAATATGCCTACTGTTGTTTTTTTATAAAGTAGCGTCCGCCACCTTGCCGGATGATGCAATATTTACTTAAAAGCATTCTGTCGACTCCTGAATATCTGGGGACTATTTCAGCACTGCCGTCTCGCACGGCAAACAGTATGTTGAGGTAACAACCGCAGTGTTATGGTTGACGAAACTCTTACAGCCTACAGAAATGTGCATATTGTACAAGAAATGCAAAACACTACTTTGAGAGTAGTCAATTACTGTGATGAAAAGCAGGTGGGAATAAAGGACGGGGGTCACAAAACCAAAGGGTGTGGGACATGCAATAAGCAGTTTGCATGAAGCTAGCCTGGCATCCCACAGGTACAATATGTAACATTGACTTTGACAGAGTGTTTAACCTTGGTACTGCATTAATTATTGAGGTACCGTGTAATTAATGTTAATTACACCACAATTAAGAGAGAATTGTCTCTACCCACACCCACCCACCCACC
>JAOPUD010000098.1:12814300-12830887 GCA_027122715.1 Trisopterus minutus
TCCCGAGACTCGAAGCTCACGCGGGTGGCCATGTTGAATCATAACACACAGACCAAAACAAAAACAAGCATTCAGACCCGGAACGGAACTCTCCAAGGAGAACCGACAGTACTGGCTGTAGCATTGTGGTCCGAGAATCCAGTATTTCGACTCGTCTCCTTAATCTTAATCTGACACATGGTCATGGACCATGGTCATTTTTTGATTTAGTATAGTCAATTTGTTACATATTGTACCTTTAAGGCCACCATTCAAAAAGGTCACAACAGAAAGAGGGGATATACCGGTAACACAAATGTATGGAAAAGGAACTTACCCCATCTAGTAAGGTTTTGCCTAAGTGGATGCGGGGGTCCTTCCGGAAGGGGAACTCAAGGTTGGCAATGTGGAAGATGGTGTTGTCTCTGTCTATCATGTGTACGTCATTCTTGCCGTTGATTAGCATCATGTATCTGTCATGGCACAGAATATAATTACATGGGTTAGGAATAATCAGACTGCTACTACTGCTGCTGCCAGTGTTGAGATGAACCCAGGAAGGTTTGGTGTCAAAGTACTTCAACCCACCTTCCTCTCTTTGGATAAAAACAAGAGGAGACCAGAGACGTTACATACTGAGATTTGATCCAATGTGGTTATTCCCGTTCTGTGGTGGTGGGCTCTCTAAAGCGAGGGACCACCCGTGATGAGATGCAGAAACTGAGGGTTTAGTATGAGCCTTGGAGACAGTAGAAGAGGCGCTTTGAAATGTCACTCCCACGCCTTCTGCTAGCTCGGTCTCGTTAGCGACGGCTCCTATTGTCAAGAGGTTTACTCGCCCCTTGTATATTTTCGGTTGCCATGTCTGACAACGGTAATGAACTGCAGCAGAGATGGAAAATAAACAATCCTGGATTGTGCTCTCTATTTTGGAGGCACAACATTTGTTGTTGGTATTATGGAAGCAACAATTTAAGGCATACAACTGTCGGGGTGAGGTAAAAAGAGTACAAACAGACAGGTCACATGCAAACAACACAAACTTCAGTTTCCACAATCTCTTAAAATAGCTTTAAAATGTGGAGCTAGCAGGCGTCGTTGCTACATGGGTTCATGGCACTTAAAGATGCATCCCCTCATTTGTTGAACACGTATAGGCATTTCCTTTGTTTAAATGGGATAATATGGAAGGGTCTGAAAGAAATGTTTTTTCACAGAAGTATAAGAAATGCAGGAACATGCTTTGTAAGTATTGTTTTAATCGTATCCTTGAAACTTTTTCCTGTTCATCCACTTTCATATTTCATTTGATTTCCTTATTCTGGTTCCATGGAAGCCCATTTCAAGAGGCGGGTGTATTGAGTACTGCCATGTACTCCTCCCTGATCAATCAATAGCAGACATGGGCAGGGCTGGGAATCGTTTGAAAATTTTCAATACTAGTACCAATACGTGGGATTCAATATCTCATCAATATAGGTATATAATTCCAGCCAAGGCCAGACTGATTGTCAATGCGAAACGCAAATGTGAATTTCTGGATGGTCACACAGGCATTTGACAGCTGCTCACACTGAAATATTATAATACGTAATTTATACCTAAAATTATCACCCGTGTCTGTGGCTGTCACAGTTCTGTATTAAGCCTGTCCACTTGTTTCATTCAGGTTAAATGAATGCTCCCTGCGGGCACTCTGCCTTGAATTAATCTCACAGGACCGGCGAGATCCACAAGGCTGGGCAGACCCGGGGAAGTGGTTCAGGGAAGGGGCCTTTGGACTGAGCCCCGAGGGGACGGCCGGGATGTGCTCAGTTGGTTGCCTTCAAAAATCAAGTATTCTTCTGGCTGGTTTCCCCAAATTGCCAACTTAGCTTTAATCATAATAATTTACAGTCTGCAGGCAAACAGTGCCCGTGAACAAATCCTTTTTTGGCTTTAAAGATAGAAATGAGGCAGATTGGTGGAACGAATGACTGATTTGGGCAGCCATAGCAAACGCATTCCATTTTATAAGCAGGCCAGTTCTAAGCAATTTGTTTTGGTGCGAACAACAAGACTGTTTTTGACTGAGGAAAAGTAAACAGATCCTTAAAAGGTTATTGTGAATTTAAACACCATTAGGTTTTATGCTGTCAGAAAGCTGTATTTCACAATACATTAATAGCCATCAATTAATAAATGTATCATTGACGATTACACATGCTCAGGAATGTGTTGAGCACGATAGCAAGCCTCTGTTTCTGAACCCAATGACACCTTTCAGGCAGTCTGGTACTTTATCACAAAATACTTGCAGAGGGGAACAGGATGGCGTAATGTGGAATGCGCCAGTAGCTCCATTACTAAAGGTTAAGCATCCGCATCCAGACAGCGGAAAATTAAGAGACGTTGGCCTGCCCCCTCATTATGAGCGGCCAGTGCCATGTTACAAATGACCATATATTTGATTGCGCTCACGTTCACAAGGTTTCCCTCTGGGTATTGCAAGCCCGCATAGACTAAATTGACCCCTTCCAGTTGTCAAATTGTATTTTAAAATGTATTTTAAAATGTTTTATTTATTTATTTATTTTATTTTTTACAAATTACGGTTACAGTGGGAGTGGGCTGCTGGATTGGAAATAGAGTTCCTAACTCACCAATATGACTGTATGTATTCACTATGTTTGACTTTTAAGACACGTTTGAGCAGCGGGAGTACTCGCTGTTCCTCGATATTGTAAGATGATTTTCGAGTTGGAGGTTGCATTATATGTCAAATAAGATTACTTTAATTAAAAACATTTCAGTTTACATCTTTAACTCTGTGAGAGGAGGACTGTCGAAGGAAGTTTAAGAAGACTAAGCAGAGTGAATACTCCGGCGCATGCTTGCTTTCACCTACGCAGTATTATATATATTTATTTTTTACTCCAGTGCTCACAAAAGCGAGCCCACAATTCAAAGCAAAGCGAATGCGGCAAACGCCGATTTTCCCTCAACCTTGAAGGTTATGTGTGTGGAATTTGGTAGCAACTAGTTTCATATTGCAACCAAGTGAATGACTGTATTTTGTACAGGTATTCTGTAGGGTGCAAGTAGGTATTTTCCCTCCTGCCAAAGAAACATTATTCATTTTTATCGCACCAAGGTCAAATTCTGAGGGCCCTAGCCTGCACATAGATCAGTTCAACCAATCACAACCTAATATCTAGGTCATAGTCACCATGGTCACTGTGCGTATAAAGAACATCGGTTTCCTTTTGGATGCCAACGTTATGGAAAAGCCTGATTGTGTGGTGAGCTGATGAACACACAGACGGGACTACATAATTCTACCAACTGTTATGATGTGCCAGTATTAACCAGGGCCACTTTTAGAGTGTCCCATCTGGATAGGATCCAGCATGTAGCAGATCAGTTTAAATCTCTTGGTTTATCTTGCACAGCCAATCAGGACTTAAATGAATGGAGTTAATTGTAGAGAGAAAGCTTTGATATTGATGGAAATGATTGATAGTTATAGGAGCTATAGGAGCCTATGAAGCACCACTGTTCGAATCTTCTGGAGAAATTATTTTACCCTGCTTACCTCATCCCGTGACAAAGTATACGAAGAGTCAAAGACCAATCGGTACTGGTACCCCTCCCCAAGGTTAACCAAAACATTTACATTGGAATAAGACCAAGACCATTAGGGTGGGAACGCAATAAAACCTAACATACTTTGTCTGTCTTTTGGAAATGATACTATCTTATTGCAGGTCAAAACAGAGAAGCAACTGGGCCCATGAAAAATGTCCTTCTAAACTATCTATTAATATTTTAATGATAATGTGTTATCTCATTCAAAATAATAGACAATTATCTTCAATATTAGAATAAATATTTAGTAAAAACCCTCAACTGAGGGGGGCCAAAATGGGCCCCTTAAAAGCCTTTCCCATTATCCCCCTTATAAGCGGGCCTGTCCAGTTGCTAGTGTGTAGCACACATAATAGAGAGCTTTCATTACATTGAGACACAAGCTGAATGGAGTCCAGGCAGAAAATCAAGTTTTTTCATTAAGGTGAGATGCTTCAAGTGCGTCCCCTCCACACCCGGGGAACGGCTCAATAGAGTATGAGCTATGAGCGTGACCGCTTTCTCACCTCCCTCCCTGGCAACACAACGCCGCACGCCCGTCCTGAAATAGGTACATGCCGAAATAATACACGATTAAAATACCATAGGAGGGGAGTCCGACCACTCTCACAGGGCTGGGTCTGTGGTCACCCGACCTTGTGGGGACTACAAGGCGCAAAGGTGCTGCTACCGTGCGAATACAGGTGCTTTGATCGTACGCACGCGATAGGGCATGGCCTACGGAGACTGCGGACCCCCCCCTCCCCCCGCCCCCCCCCCACACACTCTGGCATTGTGAGTCAGACACTGCAGCTCCACAGCGGATCAGACTCAGGAACATTACAATTGCAACTTGAAGATTAGTCAACGGGAGAAAACCGCAACTGAAATCGAATTGGTAATTGAAAGCATTAGACATACCATGTATAAAACATGGGAATCAAATCAAACTTGATTAAGATAATTAGGCTTGCCAAGCTTAGTTCCATGCCCCGGTGGCGATACCAAACAGACACAGCAGCTGCTGTGATCGATTTTGTTTTAGGATTCAAACTCCTGCACAAAAAACTTGTACAAAAGGCATTATAATTATATAAACAAATAAAAACAAATCAAGCAGTTGAGAATTCTACTCTGTGCGAATAGCACACACAATTATTGGACTAGACTTGGTTTAGATTAATCCTACTTATCAGGACTAATTTAGTTTGACTTCGATAATTCGAACATTTGTCACTGCACTGGCAAAAGTCACTCAGTGAATACAAATATGGAAGAAAAAAAGAGTATTAAGTAGTATTAAAGGATATGAGCAATAACTCGTAATTAAGCACTTAGGCTTGAAGTGTGACCACAGCCAACTAGTGTGAAATGTCAATGTCCAGTCAAGACTAATCCGAAAGAAATACTCTATTTTTTTTCATGAGCCATTTCGTTTTGCATGCAAAAAACAGGCGACTACCGTCACACTAAAATCCCTGTGTTGTACTTCTATCGGCATCTTGGTGTCACTCTTGAAGCAGACAGAAGCGCGTTGGGGCGGCGGTCAGGCAGACTTTGTGGGCTCCGACGTCATGCTCGATTATTTGGCACACGCGAAATTCACAGTTGTGGGCACAGATGGATGCTTGCGTCTTTTGTCCCGTGAGACATTTTACGCATGATCGGGTGATCTGTACAGTTTCAGATCAGCATTTGAAGTTTCAGATCAGCATTTGAAGTTTCAAGCAACAAAAAAGAAATCTCAAAGTAGAAATTGCTATTGAAATATAAAAAAAAAGGAAGAATTGACTAGTAAAAAAGTGTACTTGCTTCAAATAACTAATCTGGAAGGGCCCATCTTCTGCGAAGACACATGCTGAGGATCAAATAGGTTTGTCACATGCAAAAATGGTCCCCCGCGGTTTAATTGGCTAGATACCCACGGCTAACACTGTCAATTGCATTGGCATACAAAGAGCAGGAAGACAGTAAGTGCTGTCCAACTCCCAGTGGAGCGCCTTTTGATCAGCAAGGGACAAATCACCCTTGTGCCATCTTCACATCTTCTCCTGAGACATCGAAGATAATAGTGCCCACCAAAGCACCGCCTGCGCTTTTATCAAAACTACTCCTCTGGCGTGCTCCTTTATTAATAGTGTGTAGCCCCTTCCTCCTGCTGATCTCCAGCCCTTTCCTCAGAAGGGTGCGGCCAGCCTTTGATTTGCCATTATCCACAATTGCCCGTCTGCGTCTGCACCTTGTTCCTAATGAGGAGTGGGAGCAGCCATTGTGGCTGCCCGGCCAGACTGGAGCCCAGCAGCCTGACTGACAGCCCGTTAAGCTCCTCGGGGGCCCCCCCCCCAAAGATCAAATCCACCCGCAGTGCACATCATTAGTGCCGGGGCAACACTAAGAGGAGCCTCAGAGGTAATGTTCATAGTGAATCAAGTCCCTTCTTCCAATGGGCAAGAGCTCAATAGTAGCTTAATGTTCCACAAGTCCAGGTTGTAGAATGCAAAACAACAATCACAAATAATTCCAAATTATCCCAAAGATTGTGAATGATCCCGTGAAGGACATTGGACAGAATTTACAGAGATAAATGTGCGTGAGCATATTCTATTGCAGGGGATAATCCCCCTGGGCACACCAAAAGGGCATGTGTTTTTTATTTTGAGAAAATAAGTCACTTTTGCCAAATCATTTGCCTCGGATTCAGGCTCCCTCAGTTGTGATTATTACTCTCAGCAAAGCAATCGTCTTAGCTGTTCTATTGGAAGCCTATGGAAATCCCTCCAGTGGGAGTTTGGCTGGCACACAAGAGATAGTAGAACACTGCCTTTTAGCATGGCATTCAAGAGGTCTGGGTGTGCAATGCTTGCACGGCAGAGGGAATCAGATCTCTATATTAATCTGAGGTGGAAATATTTGAAGATGAAAGATTTGTGTGTAGTATGGATGCTGAGCAAGGCATTAGATCCAAGATAAGATTGACCACAGGCATCTGTCGGTTCCACAGCAGATAACCAACACAAATAGGCTGAAACGTGGCGAGTCGGAAATAATTTATACATTAGGCGTTTAATCTTTCATGTAAAATAGGTCCTACAATTCAGAGGTATTAAAGGAAATAGCAAAGAGCTTAAATGTGAAACAAAATTATGGAAAAGGGGAAAGCATTCTTATCTTAACAAAAGAAAAAATGAAAAATGCAAGTTTGCAAAGAGAAAATCTTGCTCGAGCACCTTGAAGAAAATAATATGCTTTAAAAATGTAATTTCACGTCTGAGACCGCCTCCATATTGGATAATTTCTATGTGGAAATTCTTTATATAATCCATATAGGCCAGGATTGGGGTGAGAATTTAAAATGAAGATCCTCCCACAGCACACCCTGCAAACATCTACTAAAGTGCAAAGACACTCAACTTCTCAGCTGCATTTGTAGCTAGAATGCAGCTGTAGAGAATGTTGTGCAAGATGTAAAGTAGAAAATGTTGTAAATAGATGTAAATATGGACTCACTATTGCTTTCAGAATTTGGTACTTGCAATTTCGGGTTACCGGGTAGCATTAATTACATCCACCCAATCTGATTGTCAGGAGCTAGCGAAAGTGTGAATGAAAAAATATGGTGTCTCGCGGGGCTGTATGCGGGTGTCTGGCTTAAAAAGGCGGTTTTGTCTCCCTGTAGTTAACACTTGCTCTCAACCCTTTTAGTTTAGTGTTTTTTTGAATGTGCCCATTAACTGCAACAATGCAATGCAAAACTCCCATGAACGTTCATCATCCTTAAACTAATGTTCCAGTGAGACAAACGTAAACCAAAGCTCTAACACAACCAAATGTATTCACCAACACTAACGCTTTCCTAAGCTGCAGTCACAGTTCTGTGTACCCCACACTTGCTAAGATCAGTAGTATCTTTGCAAGTGTGGGGTACCACTGTCTGGCGGTTGAAAAATAAACAAAACCCTCCGCCTGTTCCCGGCCTGATCATGAGAAGTGTGGCGTGTTGCTGGGCTCCAGGGGAACCAGATTCAGGCTCTGAGATGAAGGGGCCTTCAGTGGGCATGAATGGGACAAACCCAGGTCTAGCGTTGATGTCTACAAAACTGAAAAGCAGACAGTCTACAAAACTGAAACGCCGAAACACAGGCACAGAGGTGATCCCAGGTCAGGCGCTAGTAGCACAACAACCCACCGGACCCAGGGTAGCTTGGACCACCGAGTGTGCTTCGCTGCCCGCTTTAGATCGCTTCATTGCAGAGGGCTTATTATGGACTTTGTGGGCTTTAATGGTATCAGGGTGCACAGGCAGGGATTAGGCAAACACCTACTCTCGCTGGTAAAAAAGATCTGCCTGCATTTTCGCAGTTCTGTTAAACTGAATGGTGTCACATTTGTATTATAAACTGATGAGCATCATTCATCATTGTTTTGTACAGTTCTCCGCCCCCAGAGAGACCGGCCATTATAATAATGACAAGTATTGTATTATCCTATATTATAGTATATTATATAAGGCTCATAGAAGCCTATATTCTGCCATTAAAGGATGTGCACATTGTCTTCATCGTGAAAAGTGAATATCTTTTCTAGAGGCGGGTGGTCATTAAATGCTAAATTCTGACATGAATCACAGATAGATGAGTCATTTTCCCATCACTGAAAACGTGGGGGGAAAACAACTTCTAATAAAGAAAGTGATTGACACAAAGGGAGTGAGGTAGGTGGACCGCACCAAATTATTATTATTATTATTATTATTATTGTACAATGCTGAGAAAGAATGTGGCGAGTTATTTAGTTCAGGCCGACAGCAATTTCATGTTTGCCATTTGAGGATTTCTTAGATGAGGTCACTGATATATCACGTAAGGGATGGGGGGGAAGAAATAGTCATGGAGGAATCAGGATTCTTTGCCTCAAGACAATAATCACACCCCAAACGGCCTTGTTATCTGATTGGAAGCCTAATAACGCTACCGTCGTGGACTACAGTTAATTCAACAAGAGTTAATCTGCATGATCTGTTAAATATTCATCAAAAGAATGACGGCGGACCTTTAGAACCAGAACCCCAATGCTCTGCAGAAAAACAATTATATTGAGAATACTTGCACAGCCCCCCCACACAAAACAACCATGCGCACATTTTACCAAGGCACAACAAATTAGCCTTGCTGCATAGCTTTCAACACAAATTGTTCAAGGGAGTCGAAATTATTCAAATAGGTGGAACGAAAGGGCATATCCAGAGTGTGCCGTCAAGTGATAGGGAGCCCTGCTCATTCATCCGGATCCCACGGTGGTTATCAAACGAATCCCATCTGAGCTTATCAGGGGGATTCTGGCGAGTCGCAACCCAGCATTAGTGAGACATAATGGCTTTATGTCCATACATCTATCCGTTACTTTCAGCCTGAAAAGCATTCTCTAATCTCATTCTTTCTCACTCTATGCAGTTTCATGCCGTCATCTCTCCCGCACCATCCCTTAGTCAGCCCGGTGTTCTCACAACCTCTCAATATATATATATATTTTTTTTTTTTTGCGTTGCTTCTCTGGTCCACTCACACGGTCAGTCTCTCCCTCTCTGTCTGAGTTTGGCCCTCATTCCTCCTGCTTTTACCCACCTCTTGACAGCACTAACAAGCCTTTACTGTCAGAAAACCCTCGAAATAGCAGGAAGAGAAGACGGGCTTCCATGGGTTGAGGTAGAAAGCAGGGTGGGGGGATTTTATTTTAGTTTCGTTTTTAACAGCAGGTTTGCAGAAAATGATCATTAATGCAAATGTTCAATCTTGGACAGGAGCCAGATTTGCACTCTGCGCACTGCCATCACTAGACATTAAAGAACTGAGTGTAAAAATACACAAATTGACTGCAGTCATTAAATATTCAGCGGTGCCGAACATTTTCTTCCTGCCCGGCAGACAGTCGCTCACAGCAAACTGACTGATCACTACAGAGTCCCCGGGTTAGGTACGGCGTCGTTAGCACTCTAACTGTTCTGGTTGTTGTTCTTCCCCTTGAGCTCTCTGTCCAGACCCACCCCCATGTTGAGTGTCTTTGTCGGGGGTCCCCGGGCGTGCAGACTGGGGATCTGGATGCCAGCTGGACTGTTGGTCCCCACTCTTGTAGCCAGCCCGTCTCGATCCACTCCAGGATATAAACGTCTACCTTTTTCATGTGCTTCCATGAGCACGCTCTCTCTCTTAGTGACTGAACGGCACAGACCTTTGTGCCAGAGCTTTAGTAACCGGCATAGCCTGTATGTTACAGTCATTTCCTTTATGTCCTCCTCCTTGAAGTATAGTGTACCTTTTATTTAATCTACTGCCTAGATAAGATCCAGCTAATAGGGAGTCTGGTTTTGTTATTTTAAATGAGTTGATTTGGCACCACCTTCGCCAGTGTTGCTGATGTTGTTCATAATGTATTGTCACAGACAACATTAAACCATTTTGATACACTTTTTTTGATATACTTTAACTGTTTATACCATAGTCTTGTTGAGATTGTTTACCATTGTTTTACGTTCATTTCCAATGCACCACAGACAAAATCATTTAGGGTGATAACACTATGGCTCCAGTCAACATGGAGAAACGATCCATGGAGAAACGAAGTACATTTTCCCAAAAACCCAACAGCAGGAAAACCACCGTCCAACCTCCTTAGACTGAGGACTAGAGCAATAGGATCTGATTAAACCAGGTAAACCAGACACTCAGTAAAACAAAGTTGGGTTGTTCTTGGTTTTCTTCCTTGACAAATGTAATCCTCAAAATAGTTAAAACACTTAATTAATACATTATTATCAATCGATTACAGTCAAATGATTATTAATGCCTTTAGATATAAATGCATTACTTACGTTTGGACTAGCTGCGATTTCCTTTCCTCTAAATGACTGTATAGTATGCATATTGTATGTACATTTGAGAATTATGCTCATATCCCATTTCATTGCACAGGAGAAAATGTTTATGATACACTCAAAAGGTTACACTTGGCTGGCAAGGCACGAATGCCGCCTCAGAAACCATAACTTGATATGTTTGTTCATATCGACCGATGTTCAGCATGAATCTAGAAAATTACATTGGGATCATTAGGGCATAATGATTGACATACAATCCATTTGTGTCTGCATTATAGAAACAAGCATCTAGGGCTGACTCCGGTTAATAATTGCGTTGGTCGACTAATAGCAATCCATCCTGACTATCAGTTGATGATAGTAACAACTGTGCTTATCTTAACCATATATATAAATATACATATTTCGTTTTTACATTTAATTCAACCTATTATACGGGCTTCACGAAATACCCCTTCTAAATCTCAACAAGAAGGCTGACTCTTTTAACACGCATCGAAAGTCAGTTTTCTGCATTACACCCACACGGAAGCATTGCTTCACCTGCTTTTTAATGTGGCAGAGCAAGAGAGAGGCTGCTGCTTAGGGCAGGGTACTTTGTAATGGGCCTGCTGTGACCAATAGAGAGGGGCTCAATAGAGAGTAGTGCTGCTGCCCGACTCGTCTCCATGGAATGTACACACCACCGCTAGACGCACTGGGACTCAAACCTCTTATCATCTACCTCATTGTCGTCATTCGGAGTGTGACTATCTGTTGAACATCCAATACTCTTCCTACTACTACTTTGAACTACATAAGCTGCCATTGAGATGCGCAGTTCTATAAATACACAACCACAGAGACGCTTTGCTGCTTTGAATTTTAATTTCTGTTTTGACGTCAAGCTGCTCCTGAGGGTAAAACTTGACAAACGCTCCACCTTCCCGGGCCAGCCAGCAGACTAACGCTTTCTAGTCACAGCTACAAAGGAACCTGGGAGACTATCATAACAACGGAAGCAGGTGCTCCTTATCAGACAAAATGAGAACACTGTCTCAGCCCTGAGACTAATTAGTCGACCAGTCAAGTATGAAGGGTCAGCCCGACACGCATAAACACATTAAATATTGTAAAAGATATGACATGAAAGCAGTGTTTATGCTGAACAGAACCACTTTGTTGGTCAATCCCTGTTTGCAATCAGCCAGCCGTGAAACCCAACCCACCTTGTGCCGTCTGCCTTCCAGCTGACCTTGTAGGGTTTCTGTTCCAGAAAGCGAAGGTTGCGCCTGTCCATGGAGACTGGCTGAGCACCGGGAAACCCGCTCCTGGCACCCGTGACGACGTGCGCACACACACACACACACACACACACACACACACACACACACACACACACACACACACACACACACACACNNNCACACACACACACACACACACACACACACACACACACACACACACACACACACACACACACACACACACAGCAGCCTGTGAGTTCAGCGTTGACTCAAAGGCTTTTATCTTTTTGTATCTCGCTGAGTGATGCGATTACAAAAGCCATTACAAATTAAAACAATGGGCGAGATGAAATGTAACCAACATAAACGCACAACTGCCTTATGCTAGTAATTGAACGTCAGCGCGTTGTTGCAGCCGTCTCCACTGATGTAGGCAGTGTACACAGGGGAGTGCTACACAATAGCCTCGCAGGCACACAACCCTAATCAATTCTTGCCACCCATCAACAACTGCAACTTGTCCGCGTCAGACTACTGTTTGTAATACAATGATTAAAATGGCACATGTTAATGCCTTTCTGATTTAAAATGTGTTGAGCGTGAATCAACATGTGTGCCACTTTGTTATAACCCAACACACTTGAATGCCCGGGCAGAGCGACTTCATGAGAAAAGTACAACTATGAGTGGAGGTGTAGTCGACGGGAGCGGATCCTCACTTTTCCCACTCTGCAAACTCCTGACACTTCCTCTGGACCTCTCCCAGCTTGGGCTGCATGGTGAGCTGCGTCACTCCCTTCACCGCGATGCCTTCCAAGAACACGGCTCCCTGTGGGGGTTGGGACAGAGCCAGGGTTGGATCATTGCTGCACCTACGAAACGTTCACTCATCCTCCTCCAGGCTCCCTGACCTGTCCTCCCACCAGAGAAGGAGGCTTTCTCCCGGGGTCTTTCCCTGAGCCACGTCCTGTGTTTCGCAGACACCACCGCTTTCCTATGCCTTTTAAAGATCAGGCGTGCACACACGCAATGTGTATTGGGATGCCTGCATGAAACAGTCTAGGTCAAAGCAGCCACCTTCCTGAGATCCCCCTGAGCCAGTGGGTGTACACCACCACTATCATGGAAAAAAATGGAGGGAAAGGGAACAAATGGATCAGGTTTTTTCCCGGAAAAGAAAGTCTAGTTGATGGGGAAGTGGTCCAGAAAGAGCACAAGGCTGTCCCCTTCATTTGAACGGTCGATACAAATTCTGTCACCCCGTCCTGGGTTTTTGTAAATAATTAATGTGCATTATTATCACGGAATATTCAACAATTATTTGCCAAAGGCGAAGTGGCTAGTGGGGAATAGCCACGAGACCAAAGGTCTCGGGGGTTATTTCTCACTATTCATGGAGCCTGAGGTGAATAATTGTTTTAGTATATACTACATGTGAACACTCAAAAAATAAACAAGATAACACTTTTTGACAGGATTTATTTGTTTATATTAGCGGTTTTTTTTGTTCATGTGTGATGAAAAAATATCTAGAGTTTGAGATGTCAATCATGGGATATTGCCCAATATCCGGAGATAGCGAACCAATTAAATTGCGCCATCTTAGGAGGTTCACGTGTAGCATATACTAAAACTGGATATAGAGACTTGAGGCTGCTGTAGTACAGTTCCACTTGGACACTTCCTATTTTATTTTATTTTCACTTCCTATTTTAACTCCCCCACTATGTGGCTGATTTACAGGCAAGATTCTCCGAAACTATAAGCATAGAGATGCCTTGATTGTTCAGAAAATGGGCGGGAGTGGTCTAGAATCACAATAGTCCCATTCAGAGGCCAGCGAAGTAGAATCACTCAAAAACAGCATTTCATTAACAGCTGACGGATGGCTATGTCATTTCTAATAAACGACACTTAAATGATAGCCATTAGATCATATATCATAAACCTAGCACCTTAAACACAGCAATTGCATTAGGTCTACATATTAACCGAGGGAAAGACATAATCATTATTACAAAAAACAAACGCCTCACAGGGACATTTGTCATGTTAATCTAACGAGATATGATATAAACCTTGACGGATGAAATCTCTGCAAAAGCGTTGCGAATGTATTGACCAATATTGCGATTGCAATTTAAATGTATTAAATTCCTTATGTTCTGTATTATTCACTAAAAAAAGCAATAAATCATTCTTTAGTATGACCAACACAACATTGGAAGCAGTCAACTGCTCTTTCCTTTGGGCCAGGCCGATGTGTTGAGATGAATTGATATAACTTCTTTATTTCACTATTGAATTGTAAAAGAAAATTAAATAGAAATCTAACTGATCTCCAGTCAGTAACGGTAACAAATCAGAAAAAAAAACCGTAATAAAAATCTGGAGAAAAAAAAAAGGTTTTTTTTTCTTATTTTTTATCGCAGCTTTTGCGATTTGCATATCGCGATACAGATTTTAACCCGACTAATCGTTCAGCCCTAGTCACTACCAGGCAATCCCCGAAACCTGGCCATGAGTAGGGGGTTCCCCTCCGTCACTCACCATCTTCAGCCTCTCCTTCTTGCGCTTGCCAGGCGCCGACCCTGAGGAGCTGGCGCCCGAGTCCTGGCCAATGGCGTTTCCCTCGTCATCCACATCCCCGTTGCCTTCCTCTTCGTCAAAGCACCACTCGGGCAGCTCGGGAGCAGGGGGCGCCTCCTCCACGTCTCCGTAGCGACGGAACAGCTCCTTGAGGTACTCTCCCTTGTAGATCCCCGGAGCACGGGACTGGGTGAACGCCGCCACAGCAGCCTCCACACTAGGGAGAGATTGGAAATGGGTGTCATGGTGTCTTTTTAGGAGGACTTTTGTTCTTGTACTTTCAAACAGAGGTCATCCGGTGTGAGCCATTTCGGGGGCGTTCGATAGAACTTATTCACCTAAAGGCTTTTTAGTTACCCCTTAACTCCACCGGCGACATCAAATCACACCTCGTGATCGTAAACTTTTCCCTCCGGCAGGGAAACACTGCGATAATAATCAATGGAAGTTTTACCACGGCACACTAAAAGATTGCAAGCCTTAATTCGCAAGTGCAAACACAATCCTCACCACTTTGACTGAAAAATGATGACATCATTGTTCATACATTGATTGTTTTCAACAGACAAAAGAAGGGTTTGTTGACATGACGCTCATGGCGATGCCACACAGCATTTTCGGTGTCTTTCTGTCTGTTGTGTAGCGCCTTTTGTTGGGGTCTGCCTACGGTGTCGTGGTGTGTAGTGGGAGTGAGGCCCTTTGCGTTAACAGGAAAGGGGTCTCTATGAATTGTGGCTTGAGTTTTTTTTTTTTTTTGCATGAGCAACTTATGCCATCGTAATTGGGAGCTGACTGGCTCACCATCAAAGTGTACTGGCGCAAAGGAACAGGGGTCACTATGGGATGCATGCAAGGCGACCCACACTAAAATCCTTGAGTGTGCTGATGTGGAGAGGGGAGGGAAATAGGCGACATCTGAAGACAAATAAATAACAGAGAGGTTGGCCCTCGAGATCGTTCCAATTTGGAGAAACACAAATCCTGGGCCGGTAAAAATGCCTTACAGATCCCCTTGTATATTTTAAATTGGGTTACTACTTTATGCATGCACAATCACCACCTGCCCTGTACCTTTGTCATTCTATGACAACTACGATAAAGAGCCAACACATCAACAGAGAATCATAGAACAAGAACAATGACGGATAGTGTTTGGGAACAGTTGAATGGTGAGCCTTACCTCCAGTCCATCTTCTCTACCAGGTAGGCACAAATCAGGAAGCCCGTCCGATTGAAACCATGCGTGCAGTGAACCCCTATGGAAGGGCATCAAATCAGACGGAGAGGGAAGAGGAAGGGGCAATGAGAAATGGTGGAATCGTATCATAGGAGATGGACAAGATTTTCCATTCACGTCGCTTATAAGAAAAAACGTTTTGTGCCGAGCGGCTCAATACTAGCACTTACAAATGCATCAATGACATACACTAGGTCCAATCCCTTCCCTGATCTACTCGCCGTCTTCTAGAACTCAATATGGCACGATAGAATACAAAAAGTGGGCATTATTACCTCAAGAACCCTGTGGTTCTTTCTTGCCGCTTCAAAAAACAGGAGTCGATACCACTTGTGTCTGCGCCGTGACCAGGTTGAGCAAGTGCTTCAAGCACGCTGGCCATTAGGCCTCATTAGATACTTAATAGTCCAAGACGGGAAGCCCAAGTTTCAACTTCCATTGAGCGTCTCGTTAAAGGCCGATGTCATAATCACTGTCTAGAAGTGGCTTGTGGACACATTAGGAACCTCTAGCTAGTATGATTAAAACAATCGAAGCGTACAAAAAGGTATTACAAATAGAAGACCTTGAGCACTGTGTGCAGGCAAGAGCCGTTGTGCCAAAACACACACAGACACAAAGAATGTCTTCCATTCCATCTTCTAAAAAAACATACTATTTTGATGTGAAACTGAAAAATACACTCATAGCAAGAAAAATAAATCAATAAGCACAGAAGGAAAAAAAGGGGGATGGTTAACGAAAACCAAAGCAAATCTCCCTCAGACACAAGGCACCCCGACGTCACACAAAGCCCAGGTCTGGAACTCTGCTGATAAAAGATAATAACCACCTCTGACCCCCCCCCATGCAGGAAGTGGGAGGATGGGGCGTTTGCCTGGCAGAGTGCCATGCTAAATGAAGACTGAGCGAACATTTACAGGCCTGGGGACCAAAATGATCTGCCCAGCTGTCTTAATATCCGACTGCCACGCCATGAGAGAATGATCATGAGAGTGGCTAGAGTGTGTGTGTGTGTGTGTGTGTGTGTGTGTGTGTGTGTGTGTGTGTGTGTGTGTGTGTGTGTGTGTGTGTGT